>AJFK01000281.1:0-25731 GCA_000467715.1 Hysterium pulicare CBS 123377 | reverse complement strand
TGTGCTGGAAGAAGACGAAGCGCGTGTGCTAGAGGAAGAAGCGCGCGTGCTAGAGGACGATGAAGCGCGTGTGCTTGACGAGGACGAGGACGAGGAGAGCGTGCTGGAAGACCGAGAGACGGATGAACTGCTGCTCCGGACCGTTGAGGAGCTAACAACTGACGAACTCGACACAGAAGAAGAGATCGACGAAGAAATCGACGTGGAGCTGAGGACTGAAGAGCTTGAAGATTGCGATCCACAGGTTCCATACGTAGGATCGCAGTATGTAACGCAATAGTCGTTGGATGTGCCACAGTAGCCAAAAGTCGAGCAGCAGCTTCCCCCCGAGTAGCCCTTGCATGTGTATCCACCATTTATTCCACAGTACCCGTTAGGAGAAACAGCTGTCGGGCTGGCCACGGCAGACGTAGAGCTGACGGTCGCCGAGCTCGATGAACTTTTGCTTCCACAGTCTCCATAAGCAGGATCGCAATATGTAACACAATAGTCGTTGGATGTGCCACAGTAGCCAAAAGTCGAGCAGCAGCTTCCCCCCGAGTAGCCCTTGCATGTGTATCCACCATTTATTCCGCAGTACCCATTGGGAGAAACACCCGCCGTTGCGCTGGCCGATGGAGTGGACGTTGCAGTCGAAACTGAGGAAGAGGAGGAAGACATAACGCAGCTTGGTGGAACGAATGTGACGCCTGTTTCCGTGGCAGTCAAGCTGCTCTTGATCCACCAAGCATAGTCATGACTACAAATCTGGTTATTAGCATCGGCTGTTGCCTCCCACAACATTGAACCACCGAACGTATTTGGGTACTTTAGCTGATACGTGCTCAGCAACTCATTGGCTTCGGTGGGGGTGAGGTATGATGATGTATCATATGGAGCTCCAGCAGTGCTAGCAGGCTATAACGAAATGTCAGCAGACATTCGGATGCGTAGTGATAAGATTATACTTACCAAACCCAAGTAGATTCTTAGCTCCTTATTGAAAGCCAAACTCTGTACACGGGTAACCCATTGATCGAAGGTGAAAGCCGTTGATGCCGAATTTAGGCCATTTATTCCAGTTCTACTGTTACACTGGGCGGTATTATAAAACTGGACGAACAAGAAATCGTAGTGTGCATTTTGAATGGAGTCGTCCAAGTGCGCATCAGGAACAACGCATTGCGGTGCTCCAGAAATGTAATATGTTCCGGATCCAAAGAGATCGTTCTTGAGATGATTGATCATATCGGCGTATCCACGGTATTGGTAATCTACGTAGGGGGGATTGGCTTGGTAGCTCTCAATGTCAAAATCAAATCCATCAATGACGGCATCTCCGAAAGGTCTTTGAGCGCCAGCATCGATCCATGACTGTGGAGGATTGGTTGTTGGACCGAAAGCTCCCCATAGATACTCGGCGAAGTACTCGGCGAGTTCTGTTGTGGGAAGGACATAGTCGACAGGATAACCTCCACCAACTGATAGTAGCACTTTCTTCCCGGCCGCTTGACATGCGGTGATAGCAGGACCTATGGTTGGGCAAGAATTGCGCAGTGCAGAGGTAGAGCCATTTGCTGTGGTATAGTAGGAATCGGCGCAGGCGTTTGCTTTTGCGATCGGTGTTAGTCATGACACAAACGAACATATAGCGGAATGGAGCATTTATACCGAAATTGGATCCGGGCAAGTCCCCAACATATTTGGGGAAAACATCGATGAATGCAAGTTGAATGATATCGATGCTTGGGTTCGAGCAGAGGTCAAGTAGAGGTATTTGATACGCTCCTTGACCCCAGTACATAGCCACATTGGTCCTTGAAGATGCATCGAAAGCAGAGACCGAGGCGGCAAAGATGCCGGCCGCAATTGCAGCAGCACGAGTATATGTCGTGAATGGCATTATGTAATTAAGCAGTCCGGATTATAGGATAAAATTAAAAAGCGAATGTTAGGGGGCCGAAGCCTGAAAAGACTGTGGTGACAGTACTGTCAAACGAGAGAACGCAAAGAAAGCTTTGCTAGGATGGCGATGAAGGCCAAAACGAGAGACTGTTGGAGATACAAGAGAAGGAGAGAGGAGGAAGGAAAAGGAAGACGGGGAATGAAAACATGGCTACTCTAGGCCGACTTGCGGGCTTCTACGGGCTCCACCTGGGCGTGAAGCCATCACGTCTAGTTCAGCCTGGATACAATTAAGCTCATCCACCACGAGGTAGCCGTCAAAGTATACGGGGCCGGATCTGGTCTAGGGCTGTCCTGTTCCTGTCATCCAGACTTCTGGTCATTGGCTGCCTGCGTGTTAAGCATGAAGCCATGGCCGGAAAAGCCTAACCGTGGCGTCGGTGTCTTTGGACCTTTTGGCCGGAAGGAGTAAGTTGGCGATCCTGAGCTGTGCCGTTTTTCTAGCTTGCCATCTCTGACTGGTCCAAGCCAGGCGGGAGAGCACCAGAGCCGACGAGACGTAATCGATAGAGTCAATCTCGGTTACAGGGTCATGGCGACTCCATTTTTGGCTTTCCAAGGCGGCGGATCGGTCATGGAAGCCGGCAGCGATCTACAAATACCATGGAGGCCTACCTATCCTGACAGTTGTGGTCGTGTCGTATTTCGAAGGCTGTAGCACAGGGAGGACACGTCGATAGTATAGAGCATGTCTCGAACGGATTTTGTTGTGATTTTGGATTCCATTCCTGACTCCTGGGCGTATGCGAAGCGCCCCTGTGGCTGGCTGCGCTGAACTCCGTGACTCCGTGAGGTTGCGCTTCGAATCTCGTCTCTGGGCAAGGGATGACACCATGTGGTAGCGTGCCATTCTCTGCGCTTCAACCTCGGCCAAGACGGGATCGTTACGCGCCATCAGGTTCGCTCGTCAGGGGTATTTTCAAGTACGTACCTACTTTGCCATTCAGAAACTGATCCTATCACCACCCTGAGCAGACATGTGCCATGTCAGATACCGATCTTGTAGCGCTTAAGGTGACTTGCGAAGGCTGCAATATGTATTGTTGATGGTCAGATTCTTGCCTGCATGCATTTACGAGGATGCTGGCTCGTTGAATTTCTACACAGTCCACATTTGTGAAAGTGGACAGCGGTTCCCCACAATACCTATTCGGCGCGTCCGGCGATGGTCAAAGGTGGCTTCTCGACCTACAAAATGAACTCGCAGGTCCACGTTGACATTCTGCGCTCATGGTTGACCAGACGGCTGTTCCTGCAGTAGTCTTCTTTGTGGGTCTTAGATGAGACTTTCGAACGTCGAATTGATGTTTACTCAGCCGCAGAATATCTATCCTAGTGGCGTGGAACCATCCGTGAAAGTAGCTGGCGGCTGTCGCAAGCCAAGCAAGCAACAGCTTACGTATGCGCAATGAATTATTGACTCGAAAATCGGCTTGTGCATCCTCTTCAGAAGGCATCTTTCGGGGAGGAGGCTGTAAATGCGCGAACTGTGGCTGGCTGCCGTTGAGTGGAATCTCGAAGGCTTTTGAAGAAAAAGCGAGACGGAAGAGTGGCCCGAGGCCACAACATTGGAACGAATTAGTGGTGCCTCAGTGCCAGGGGTTCCACCACGTACTCGGTTCGTGATCAAGAAAGGTGTTCTATACATGCTCCACGAATCTTTCTTATTAGTAGCATAGCATAGCATTCGCCATAACGACGTAGGTATATTAATGATAGATTAGGCACGAGATGCGCACTTCGACTCGTCAGTCCACAATCCTGTGATAATGGCGGGGAAGGTAACGTGGGGAAGCATGTACGCGGCTCTTGGGTATCTGCAAGCCATTTGGAACCCGTGAAGGTACGGCTGGGAATACTATCAGCGTGATGATTACTCCCTTCACATGCTTGCCTTTCATCTTTTTCATAACTTGTGAACCGCTAGACATGACGATCTCTAATGACTAAAATAATATTACTATGCTGCGAACACCATTGCGGGCTGACTCTCGTACTCTCTTAGTCTTATGATGCCTACACCAGCATGAAGGCTCAGCAGCAAGATTTTCAAGCTTCAACGACAACAAGCTGACACTAAATACTCAAGTTCATTTTTAGCTTAGGCGATTGAACAGTCGGGTGCATTGGGCCTGGGCATGGCTGCAACACGAAGTCAGATGGACAGTGTGAGGGTGGGTATCTTTGTTCACATGTGCACATCGAGCTCTTGACAGGCGCCCAATCGTGAGGCGGTGAGAGCCCAGCGGCTGGGGCGCAGAAAACAGAATTCATGCCGGAGAGATGCCCCCAAAACATTCAAAGTGTCCACAACTGAGATAAGTATTGTGAGTTGATATGCAGAGGACGTGTGCAGATAGGAAACAGATTGATGTTAAGAAAGCGTTTGTCCGGCGCAGAAACTGGGGTAGCTGTGCGATGATGTAACGTTGTTTAGTCGAAGGTCCAGCCGCAATTCATCCTCCGATGCTCAGCCTTCCCCAACAGGACACTTGGAAAAGATGAACACCTTGCCTGCAAAATATACCACATGGCTTCCAGTCATCCTGGCCATGGCATCGATTCAGGTCTCACCTCATTCCTCACCTGCTCTTGTTCATTGTTAAGGCCTCCGCCGGACCCTGAATAAAGTCCCAGTCATTCATTCTTTGATAAATTTGTCAGACCCAACATACACAAAGAAACACCCCCGCTCTTCTTTTCTTTAGACATATCAGAGCAGTATTATTAGATCTTTGAATATAAGCTCCTTTGGGGTCGCCATGTTCTCAACATGGAGGACAAAAAAGCCTATCGAAGATGCCGCCAACTCAATCGATGAGGAGAAGGCTGTCTCCAAGCCAAGACGCTGGAATTTAGGAATACTGAGCGATCGAGAAACTGATGAAGTCCCTGGTGAGTGGTAGCTACAGTCCTGAACATGCTGATCCCAACTTCCTCTGAAGCGTACACTAATCTCCTCCCCAACAGGTTCCGTCATTCTACTGTCCCACGGCTACAAGCGGAACGAACCACTCGGCCTTCAGCATGCTCGAGCACGACACTCTGCATCTTCCCTTCCCTCTCCATTTCCGCCTTCAAGAAGTGCGTCTCGGCATTCCTCAAGCTCGCGTGCTCCTGAGAAGAAGCGGACAGATGATGGCAAATTTGTTTTGGAACCACAGCCTGATGACTCGGCCAATGACCCATTGAATTGGCCAGCAATTCGACGGGATGCAGCTTTACTCTCCCTTGGCTTCTATTGCATGGTAGGAGGAGGCATGACCCCAGTCCTTGCGGCTGGTTTCAACAACGTGGCGAATACGTACCATGTCTCTGTCCCCAAGGTCGCGCTTACAACAGGTCTATACATGATGGGTCTTGGTATTGGAAGCGTCATCATGTCGCCAACGGCTATATTATGGGGCAAACGACCGGTGTATTTGGTGGCAATCGTTCTGTTTTGTCTCTCCTCTATTTGGTGCGCTCTGTCGCCCAACTACGCGTCTCTTGTAATTGCCAGAATCGTCATGGGAATCGCAGTTAGCCCTGTTGAATGTCTGCCATCTGCTACGGTTGCAGAGATCTTCTTTCTACACGAACGGGCATACCGACTTGGTATCTACACCTTGCTTCTGTTAGGTGGTAAGAATCTCATCCCTCTTGTGAGCGCTGCCATTATTCAATCATTGGGTTGGAGATGGGTTTTCTGGTGAGTAATTGAATCGACTTGAGAAGTTCTATACTAATGATATATCAGGATAGTCGCAATTGTCGTTGGATTGTGCTTTTTCCTACTCTTTTTCTTCGTCCCAGAAACATTCTGGGATCGCACACCACATCGAAGGCGGTCAAACCGGTCCAGGAGTGTAAGTCCGGGAAAGCGTCACCGTCCAATTCATATGCCACGATTGGGATCCTTTCACCAAAATCCGAATGCCTCAACCCTCGCAATGGCAGAAGGTGCATTCGAGAAGCATGAAGCCATGCCATCTCCTACCGGTAGTCTCGCCCACAGGCGAGCACACAAGCAGATTCATGTAGGCTTCGCTGAAGACCCGGAAAAGGCCTCTGCTTTGGAGGCATCCCCGACCAGACGGCGGCCTGCCAACAAAAGAGGCGTTAGCTTTGAACAGGGACCCAGCATGGACGCAGTATTGTCAGACGCTTCTCCTGCTTCACATACCTCAGCCCAGTCCGACGCTGCAGAGTATTTCTCCCCTCATGCTAGTCTATCTCCCGAGGAACAGAAAGCGAAAGTGACTCCAAAAGACATCACTACACCTCCAGACGCTTATCTTGCCCATGAACTCGACGTTCCAGCACCTGATGCTGACAACCATAACTCGTCAATTCTTGGAACTCCAGCGCTGACTTCTCCAAGATCTATGGAAACAATGGACTCTGACCAGTTATCTTTTGTGTACACTGAACATTACCGATCTGCGCCACCGAAATCTTACGTAGAATCCCTCAAACCGTGGAATGGACGTCTAACAAAAGACAACTGGTTCAAGGTTGCTCTCCGACCATTTATCCTCTTTGCCTACCCCTCCGTTCTCTGGAGTACGATGCTATATTCTCTTTCCGTTGGTTGGCTCATCGTACTTTCCGAATCTGTCTCTACCGTCTACCGCAACCGAGAAACATATAACTTCACAGCGCTGCAGACCGGTCTCGTGTATCTCTCCCCTTTCATAGGAGGCGTGCTAGGGACAGCCGTTGCTGGGAAGGTATCAGATTTGATTGTGAGATTTATGGCTCGTCGGAATGACGGCGTCTACGAACCTGAGTTTAGACTTGTCATGGCTATACCGGTCGCTGTGAGCACAACGGTTGGGCTCATGGGTTTCGGATGGAGCGCCCAGGAAAGAGATAACTATATGGTTCCTACAGTGTTCTTTGGGATTATCAGTTTTGGTTGCTCATTGGGAAGTACAACCGCCATCACGTTCTGTGTCGACAGCTATCGACAATATGCCGGGGAGGCGCTTGTCACGCTCAACTTTAGTAAGAGTGAGTCTGGTCTTTTCTTCTCCATTATCACCATTGCCTCACTAACGCAAAATATAGATATCTTCCATGGGCTCGTCTTCTCCCTCTTCTTCACCCGCTGGCTCGAGTCCGATGGATCAAAAACCGTCTTTCTCGCTGTTGGCGGCATTCAGTTGGCTTGTCTTATCTTCACTATCCCGATGTATATTTTTGGCAAGAGGGCTCGGATGTGGACTGTTAGAAAGAATTTGATGGAAAAATTCTGAGCCTTAACACACACTTAAGCATGCTATTCGACTGTTCTGTTAGAGTTTTAAGGTACGAATTGTCTCTGCATTGATACTGGGGTAAGAGCTGAACTGGCATTTGAAGAGGCCAACACCTTTGTTGGGAGAGCTGCATAAATGGGCGTATGGATGCTTTTCCTTGGATCTAGACTTCTTCCTGTGTACGGCGCATCTGCAGCATGCATTCTGGATACAATACGGACACTTGGACACTGGAGTCTTCACTGGAGTCTTGCACCTGTTTTACATGCAAAGGATTCCTCTGGGGTACATACATTTAGATTTAGCTTTTATCATTAAGAAGTCGTGCATTTATTTGAACCACATGACTTAATTTCTTGATCCAGTTCTTAGCTCCAGAAATTCCACATCCATTATAACCCAGCTTTGGAGCGGTCCAATACTACCACGTACCCTACCTGCAAGACTGTTTCAGCCAATCAGAACTGATGAGGCTGGTTGACGGGCGCCAAGAAGTGGCATAGCTGCTTACTCCACGTTAAAGCCACATTCATTACATTTCTACAACACAACACTTTGCAGCAACACAGCTAAGCGCCAATGCATATGACTGCTTTTGCGCCTATGGCTATTTCTCAAGCTCTTATACCACCTGCACAGCGATGACAACCTTTTCCGGGTTTCTGTTCATCTATGTCTTGGGTGGCATCACATTCATTCCCCTCCTTCTCGCCGCGATCGTCTGCCATGCCTACCTGACCTTTCCTATACGTGACGACCGTCCGAACGAAAACGGAGATACTAAAAAGAATGCTGGGGTTGCAGGAGGACATGGCGACTCCACCAAATCCGATTTAGATAATTTACCAGAGCAACTCAAGCCTCGTACTCACGAGCCAGACGTCGCGGCTGGATACTTTGCGGTATGTCGAGAATTCGTACCGGGCGGCATAAATGGCAAACCTCCAGAACGTACGACCCCTGCTGGAGCAGTGGTGGGTACCGAAAGCCCGAGTGTGTATCAGAGCATGTATAGAAGCATCTTTGATCGGAATAAGTCCGCAACACCGACTATTGATGGTGGAAGTGGGAAGACTAAGAAGGCTCGTAACGTGTTCTTTGTTGTGTTAAGGTGAGAGACAACCACACTCTATACCAGCTTGGCAGTGTCGAGACGGAGTAAGGACACCTCACCGACCAGTAACTGATTTCGTTAGACATGGCCACCTGATGCTCTATGACGATTCGGAGCAACTCGAAGTTCGGCACGTAATCTCACTCGCGTACTACGATATAGACATATATTCAGGTGGAGATAAGATACTCGAGGGAGAGTTGTGGATCAAGCGCAATTGTATTCGATTGACCAGGAAGACATCACTTGGAGACATCGAATCCGAAGGGAAGCCATTCTATCTCTTCTCTGACAATTGTTCAGAGAAGGAGGATTTCTACCTTGCAATGTTGCAGAATCAAGAACATCGACAAGGATCTCCTTCGAATCCGCCGACGCCTCTACAATTTGAAACAGCCCACATCATCAAGCTCGTTCAGCAACTACATGCGTCTGAAGAGAACCTGCAAACTCGATGGATTAATGCGTTAATAGGAAGGCTATTTCTAGGAATGTACAAAACTTCTGATATCGAAGATCACATACGCAAGAAAATCACGAAGAAGATTTCTCGCGTGCCGAAACCCAACTTCATAACTAGCATCAAATTACAGAAAATTGACATGGGAGACCTTCCGCCTTTCTTTACCAATCCGAAATTGAGAGAATTGACTGTGGATGGAGACTTGACACTTGAAGCCGATGTCAAGTACAAGGGCAACTTTCGTCTCGAGATTGCTGCCGTTGCACGGATTGACCTAGGACAACGGTTTAAAGCTCGAGAGGTCACTATAATTCTTGCTGGTATTCTGAAGAGGCTCGAAGGCCATGTACTGGCCAGGATAAAACCGCCACCGAGCAATCGATTATGGATTTCGTTTGAGACGCCGCCGAAACTTGACTTGGCACTTGAACCAATAGTCAGCTCACGACAAATTACCTACGGGGTCATTCTTCGAGCCATTGAAAGCCGAATTCGAGAGGTCCTGGGTGACACACTGGTCTACCCAAACTGGGACGACATACCATTCAGTAACACCTTGCATCAACGCTTCAGGGGCGGTATTTGGTCTGATGACGTAAATCTCAGACCTCTTTCGGATGAAAAACATGAGATGGTCGAACCGTTGCTGGACGACAATGAGGGCAAGGAGTCATCATCAGATGAAATGGATTCACTACCTGGCCCTGGATTAATCTCTAGGGATAAGACCATGAGCATGCCAGCCATTGGTGAAGCGCCCTCGGCTCGCTTGGTTTCCCGAAAATCCGTCAAGTCAAACAAATCGACACTCTCTCTGGATGGTACAGCTAATTCAGCTGCCGTTTCTTCTGGGGCAGAAGTTAAGACCCCATTGAAGCCCAAGGCAATGAGATCCAGCTCATTCGCCAGTGCTGCGACTCCGGTAGTGAATAGGGATCCAGCGAATGTTGAAGCTTTGAAGAACCAGGCACGTCCGAATCAGCTAGACGCTGCGAGCGCCATGAAGACTATCTCGAAATCTCAACCTACTTCACCCGCAGGATCGCCTGTGGGCTCACCAGTGCAACCAAACATGATGGATGAGGTGGCCAAGAAAGGCAGCATTTCCTCCACAAATTCTTCTCGGGCATCGAAAGAAGACGAGCACGTGGATCCCGAATCCCTTGATTCAACACCGATACCGCGAAGCTCCTCTCCAAGTTTTGCTAGCGCCTCCGACGCTGCATCACTGAATAGCTTTCAGACCAAACCGAAGCACTCTCCTTCAGCGTCTCTCCGTAGTAATACGTTCAACTCGGCAGAGAAACGACAAGCTATCAATCAGTCTTTACTCTCAGCCACTGTCGCAGCAAAGAAATGGTTCGCAAACCGACAGCATCATCCAGATGCATCCTCACCCTCCGGTCCTCGCGACAACCTCTCCGATGACCAGCAGGCTTCAGGTCCTAATCCGAAATCCAATGATACCTCACAACAACAGCAAGCTTCCCCACCCAACCCATCGTTCCGCATCACTTCCGCGACACCCAGTCCTCTCAGCTCACCTGCTCAGCCCATGGGACGCGGCCAACCCCTCCCTCCACCGGGAACTCCATTACCAGGACCTAAAGACAAGCGTAACAGCACGTGGAGCGCTGGAGCGTCAGCTCTCGCCAACCTTGCGAAACGCAAACCCGTCCCCCCACCAAGGCCATCTCTACCCCCCGACTCAAAACAAACTCAACCTGACCAAGCGTCTGAACTTTCCAGATCGGCTTCTCCGCCCAAAGGAACAACAACATCCCAGTCGGGATCAGGGAAAGAAGGGTCAGATTCGACAAACTCGAGTGCAAGTACTGGTAATGGTAAAAGCAATAGGCGGAAATCAAGTTCAGTCACTTCATTACCCCCGCTCCCTCCAAGACGAAAACGGAGTTCAATCACGCAGCCAAAGGTGCAGGAGAAGAATCAGCATGATGGCGATGGGTTGGGTATGCTCGTTATTGAGGCGCCGGCTGCGGATACTAGTGCGCCACCTAGTCCTGTGCACAAAGAGGCTCCGCATGAGGGGGATGAAAGCAGTCATGAGATTCGGGGAGCAGAGGAGGTGAAGAAGAGGGCGGAAACACCTGATCAAAAAGCAGATTTGGATGAGGGTGAGGAGGGAGTCTTTCAGAAAATGGATCTGGATGAAGAAAATGCGAGTAATTAAGAGATGAGATTGATCTTGCACGTTCGGCGTTTTTGTATGGGAGTTGGATGGGATGGGTTTATCGGCCAAGGGGAAAACTTCTTCAGAGGATGAAAATGCAGGAAATAGTGAGGGAGGAAAGGGTTGGGATTGGCATATTATACCACTGAATTCAAAGTCTTGTCATCAACAATTATTCGTGCTAGGACCGTTGAACGCAGCGAGTTGTGTTAGATGTGGAGACGTTCTTTCTTGAGATGGCGCAGAACACGCTTGGAACGACGAGACCGTAGGCTTGAGAATGATATACTGGATTTTATGTGTGAAAGTAGGAACGGGTATTCCGAAGCCTAGAGTAAAGGAAACAACCCAAAAAAGTAAGAACCCCCCAAACCAGAAAAAGGCCCCTTTGACCTAATGATTATTTCCCGAAGAAGTACAGAATGACTCTCAATGTACATATAGCACTAATTTTGACAGCGTACAATATTTCTTTTGCTCCAATTAGGTACCAGATAGAGAAGCAAGCCCCAACCACAACCGCAGAGCAGAGCAGAGCAGAGGAAAAAGTATAAAACCAGAATTGAAAACCCCTGCCCCAATGCAAGAAAAGTATATGAACCTGAGTCGCCCGGCCGTTCCGTCACTTAGTCATTATTCGTGAGGGTTTCGTGACTGTCGTGTGACCAGATCCAGAAAAGCCAGGCTCGGGGTGTGGATTTCGAAGGAGGGAATTCGAGAGTCAAGAAACCGGCATCCTACCAAGCGTGACGATCCCAATTCGGATCTGTCCAAAGCATCAGCATCGCTCCCATAAAAGAGGCGGAAATCAAAGACTCACCCTGCACAAACGCCGCCAGAACCTTGGACCCCGTCTGCAACAGCGGATGGCCGACGACGATCTGCAGAAACCGCTGCAGACCCTCCCGCCGGTGCTCGATCACGTCGTCCGAGAAGCGGTTCGTGAGCACTTTCCCCGGCAGCGGCGGGATCGTGACGCGCGCAGACTCCCGCTCCAGTATATCGCGGAAGGCCTCGAACTCGCTGTAGCGGCGGCGCACCGACGACGACTTCAGCTTGAAGGCTGGGATGTTGGTTCGCATGACGATTTCGTAGGTCGTGTACATGCCTCTGCCTACGCCGTGCGTCATGGGGTTGCGGACCTGTGGGTTTATTTTTTGTGAGCATTGGTCTTGGTGGATGAACGTGAAGGAAGCGGGGCAAGGGGAAAACTCACTTCTATTTCTAGGAAGTTCTCGGGAGGGCCGTACAGCTCCTCGAAGGATTGCTGTCGGGCGTCGGGTAGGGACTGCATCTTTTCGAGGGGTGGAGAGGTTGTAGGCGCATGCAATTGTTGAAGCTGTGAGGCGTTTGGAGGGGCATGCTGCGGTATTTTGCAGGGGAGGGGCGCTGGCTTATGTAACCCAAGGTTGGACTTTCACGAGACAGGTAACTTCCATCATCTCTGGTGACGGGTGTCAAATATGCTACTTCACATAGTAAAAACTCGTTGAGAAACTTCATCGTTCACCACTACCAATACTCAGCTATCCATGCAGAACAAATCTCCGGGTATCGTCTCCTATACAAGAGAATAATGATACACATGCTTCCGTACTCACACCGTATCCTACGCTTCCAAATGCCACCACCAACGACAACATACCCAAAACGCCATTCAGATGTCATGATACCTCCTCATGAGATGCCGTCATACATCATATTTGAAAGCAAGATGGAGAAGAACAAAGCATAGTAAAAGCAGTAGACTCCAACGCTATAACGCTATCAACGACTACAAATATCAAAATAATGCGTCTAATGGATAGAATATCCGAGACTAAACAACAAAAACTTTCCAAAAGAAGAAAATGACGGAGGTCATCATCACACCTTCCTTGCCCCGAAAAGACTCAGGCTAAGCGCCGTCTCGTTGCCGGCCGGATTGCCGGCAGGATCGGGTAGAATTTCCCATCTGCGAAGAGCAAAGGGTATTGGGCGAATCTCAGGCTTCTCTTGCCGTCCCATAGCACCCCTGCCCGTGCCTTGGCTATGACCCTGACTCTGACTCTGACCTTGAGTCGAAGTTTGACTGTTTGCCGGATTCTGGCTCTGGCCATGTAACGGGCTGGAAGACATAGATCGTTCCCGCATAAGGCTCTGTAACTGTTGTTGCTGCTGCAATTGGAACGACTGTGGGCTCTGGCCGTGTTGAGAGGCGAAGCGCTGAAGTTGAGGCGGCATTTGCTTTTGCTGTGGGTGTTGGGGAAATGCTCGGCCCTGAATCTGCTGCTGTTGGCTATTCGACCTTTGCATAGGTAAGGAGCCCGGTGATTGAGCATGCTGGCTACTGGACCGCTTCATTTGCATCGATCCAGGAGACTGGGAATGTTGCGAAGCCGGAGCGGGAGGCGTCGATGTAGCCTGTGAGGTCGAAGAGACTATAGTTGGCATAGCGAGACCAAGCCAAGTATCCGGGGGAGGTATAGAACCGAATATGAAAGAGCACCGAGAGTCTTGTAGCGGTTTGGCGGCATCGAGTCTAGATAAATGGGCGCGTACTTCGTCGGAGAGAAAATCAGAGAAAAAGGTCGCTACATCAAATACAAATTCGGTTGCTGAAGGGTATGGCTGTAGGCTTGGATTTGTAAAGAGAGACCGGAGTATCCAGAGGAATGTAATCTGACTTTGATTACCAGACTTACTGAGGGAAAACGAGGATATATGGACGAGCGCTAGATGTAGCAACGTATTGAGCCAAATACATAGATAAGAAGTCGGGACCGAAGGTGAGGTTATGTCCATTTTGTCTGAGTCCAGTGGTTTCCCTTGCAGAGGCGTCAACAATTCACTAACTGTCCGTAGCCGTTCGACGAGTGAACTAATCAAATGAGATTGTCCTTCGCATGTTCCAGAAGAAGTATGGTCAACGACGGTTAGATACCTGCGGAGATATGTTTCATCAGGGTCCTCTGTAGTTGAGTAGTTTGAGGAATTCAAACACGCAGATGCATTAAGAATCTCTCTCTCAGCATATTCGCGAATCTTACAGGTCAAGCTGCTGTCCAGTCCAGCTATTAGGTCTGACCAATTTGAGCGATCGTTGTCCACAGCTGTCTTGATTGCCTCTAGAAGTGCAGCAGAGACGTTATCCTCTGCATCTTCAGGTGAGGTTGAATTCATTGCGAATATCTGTTGAAGCTCGAGCTGACAGAATGGTAAGGAGAGATCATCAACTATATCTACCACAGTCGTGACTTGCTCTTCTAAGCCTTTCTGCGATAATTTCAGAATATCGCATGGGTCTAGAAGCCCATCAAGCAGCACTTTGGTGGAAGACATAGCCGTCTCAGAGGGTGAGTGGGAGCCAATGGCTAAAGTCTCGGCCAGCGCTTGCGAGTCAGCAACCGCAGCACGCCTTACGATTGCACGTAGCCGACTACTTGCTAGCAATGAAGTCACATGGGCTTGGAGTTCCACAGACTGTCGCCCAGAGCAGAGGTTGAGTGCTTCACGGACGAACTGGAGAATCCGGTTCTGCGGCTCATGGCAAAACCTGTGTTGCTCCAGTCTATAGCGGTAAGTGTCTGAGATCTGACAAAGAGGATTCAAATCATCGGCGGGTAGAAGGGCATCTAAAGCCTCCAAAGACACTTTCCCAGCGCTTGTTTCATTCTTGCTCGCGAGTCTGCTGATGCTTACTCGAGCGAGGTCTGCAAAAGCCGAGAGAGTGATGCAACTAGTCGCTACCAGGATTGGGAGCGCCGCGAGGATCACCTTTCTTTGATGGTGTATCAGTAGTGTTGACAGCCACTGATTCATGAGCTTATCAAAGGTTTTATCATCGAAATTTCGCAAGCGGTGGAACCAATGCCCACAACTGTTAGCTTGATCGGGACTCTTAGTGATCAGCTCTTCTAGTTTCGTAGTGATCTTGATGAAGACCCGGTTCATGATCTGCTGGTCCATGCTTGTGCCACTGGATAGTATTCTCTCGATCTCGTCGTCGACGTCTGCTTTTGAACTCTGCAAGGTCTCCATGTTATCGGAAGCTGGCGAACAAGCCGTAACCGAATTCCTCTGTTCGTGTTGCTTTAGGTCGTACGCTATCAATTGCAAAAGCTGAGGTTCTGCTTGTGCGGTGTTAGCAAGATCATTGAGCGCGACAAGCAGCTCTCTTTCAGGAAAGCGAATTGATCTAAGCACGCCATATCTTTTCGATAGGGATTGGAATAAAGGCTTGAAGGCTCCGATGGCAGTAAAAACCGTGGAATGATAGTGAAGAGTGTCGGCCGCGGCGGTAAGAACTGCGGAGTCCAGAGAGTTCGAGACGACGCCAAGCACATCCGCAAGCACAGAAAAGTCCCCAAATCTCTCTAGAAGATCTCTCACGATGAAGAAGTCTGAAGGTGCTATTGAGGAGACCTCAAACGGTTCGTCGACCAAGCCCCGCTTGCTTGGCAAGTTATGCTGAGTTTCCACGGTCGCAGCCACATGCTGGCGCAACCAGAAGCCTAGCTCAAGTCGTACAACCGTGTTCAGCTTTCCGAGCTCAACATGCTCGGGCTGATTGATAGGGGTTTCTGAATCGAAGAGGTTGGGGATTTGTTGTTGGATAAAATCTTGCGCGCGGTCGAGCATCTCCTCTTCTGATTCTACGGGGTATCCGATGCGTTGAAGGAGGGTGTAGCGGAGATTCAGAATATGCTCGGGGAGGCTGCTCAACGGGATCTGTGTAATCAAGCGGACGTGCCAGGATTGGGCCTAGAGTGGTGTCAGTTAGCTGGAACAGGAAGGAAGAGGGCGCGGGGCCTGACCTGACTGGGGTCTTGGTCTGGAAGTAACGACCCGGTCGCAATCAGCCATTGCAGATATTTCCCAATTGAGAAGTGCTTCGAGCGAACCAGTTCCGCAATGATTCGAATCGCATTGAGCGGTTCCGAGGCCTTGGTGGTTTGCACCGAGTACAAGAACGACAGGATGCCATCATCCGTGTCGGCACCTGATCTGTTCCACTTCCGAATCAGTCGCACGGCCAGGTAGATCCGGTGCACACCCTCCCTGTATATAGACGAGGCCCAGCCAAGCAACGTCGAAACTAATGCATTGGTGTCGGGCATCATCTGCTTGCAAGCACTTGAGATTGCCTCAAGGTTGATGTTGATGTTGTTCTCTAAAGAATCCAAGAGAGACACGACCTCTCTGGTTGGGGTCTGCGAGGTTGTACGTGATTGCTTACATGGACCTAAAAGGCGTTTGTTCCTTCGATCCACTTCTGCAACGGCCTTGCTGATCTCGGGCTCGGATTGTTTGTCGGCTACACGGACTAGTGTCTCTCGGTGAGTGTGCCACGTTTTAGGCAGTACAAGGCATGCCGGGTTTGTCGTCAGCAGGTCCACAATGAGCTTCTCGATAAACTCCGAGAGCGAAACATTGTCATCTACGTCATCACCAGCATTCAACTGAAATGAGATTAGTACATGGAACTCTATCATTCTAGGTAGTCTGCACTTACTCTTTCAGCGTGGTTTAGTAAAGTCTCTGCTAAATGCTTTCCTCGACGTCGGGAAGTAGTGAGATCTTGCCAGTAGACCGGAACAAGCAGGAGCCAGAGAAACAGGCGTTCTGACGGGCTTGAATCGAGGCATGTCAACAGCCAGTCAAGATAGTGATCTTGGTCAAGGAGATGCTCCTTGTAAAGCTGGGTTGCGAGTCTGAGTCTAGAAGCGTGTTAGAGGGCCGGGAAATGACGAAAGCCAGAATTGGGTTACTAACGCATATGTGATTCTTTGCTTCCAATCTCGTTGTCCTATTGCAGATATGGTACTTTCCATGAACTGCTCCACCGAGATAGTCCAGTCCCTGACCCACTTTGCTTCTCCGCCGACTCCAACTGTTCCAGGGGCGCCTTTTCTTTTGAACGAGCGGAGTTCATTAGATCCAACGCATTTAGCGAGCCATACAGCTCGCGGGACGGGTATGTTTTTGTTCAGGCATTGTTCTAGGAGAAATTTACCCTTGATCCCGTGAGGGATCGTCTTGCTCAGCCTCCGTAATCCAAAGTCGGGGCTGGCCAGCTCATTAAGCCATTTGTCCCGTTTCTTGTCAGTGAACGTAACTCTTGGAGGTGGTCTAAAAGTCGAAGTTGCAGTGAGACGTCCGCAGGCTTGTCGTTTCTCGAGGACAGTGACGAAGAGGCCCGAGAGGGTATTAAGTCCCTGCTTGTTTTTCAAGTTTGACCACAGCGACAGTCGTGCTGTGTTTGTCTCGTTCATAATTTGTGATTTGTTGCTGATTCCACCCTTGACTAAAGTTTCTGACAATACATCCTCGGTATGATTACCCATCCACGGGAAGAAGTCTGCCGGTTCTACGCAAACATTGTTAGCCATGAAACAAGAAACAGAGGATTTAAGCTTACTTCCACCTGGAAACGACAGAGAAAGAGCCGGAGGGTCAAACTCATTGAAATTCGTCACCGTCTCTTGCTTAATTTTAATCCCGGCGGGTGGTGCGCGTCTTTGAGACTGTGCTATATCCTCATATATAGAAGCCCCAGGTCTTGGAGGCATGGGCAAAGTTGAACCCATGCTGGAAGGACGCTGCCCATATGGGGAGGCGAGTGGAGCCACCGAGGGCTCTGCCGCATTGTTTGTCCCGTTGCTGAAGAACACCTGTGGCCTTCCTCGCTGAGAAGGCCTCCCCTGCTCATGTGAAGCTGTTTGTAGATTGTTGAGCGAGCCTGGCCTGGCTTTCGTCGCACCCTGGCCAGGTACCGAGCCATGAGGTTTCGTCAATATCTCTTCTGTGGTTCGCTTCTCCCCATCCAGGGTAGGATCAATAATATCATTTTGATGCGAATTGTGAGGATTGTTGGTATGAGCGGAGGGCTGTCTTCGGGCTTGAGGTCGTGGAGGATGGGCTCCACTCCCACGGCGCTGGAGAGACTCGTGTATCCCCGGTGCAGGACGAGAAGTCATCTCACCAGAAGCGCATACATGGTCAGGCAGAGCGCAAAGGTGCCGCGTAAAGCGGAAGCAATCGAGTATAGGCGTTCAAGCGATCAGAGGCGGAAGGAGGGTGCATCTGAGGAGGATTCGAAGGAGCAAGCGGCGGAGAGAGGAGGTGGTAGCACAAGCACAATGCAATACTGGAGCAGTCCGAGAAGGACTCGGGGCGAGGTTGAACAACACGCTGAGTTATCTTACGAATGGGATCGGGAAGGACAGGGAATGGCCGTGCGGCGATCCATGATCAGCCGTAGAAGCCGTGTGGCCGTATGGGGCTTTTGCGTGGGTGGTTTTGCGTGCTTTCAGCGCTCCCGGGGGAGGGTCCACGCTTCCTGACGCTCGAAGCCTCATAAGCTAATTAGGTAGAACTACAGGCCATCCTGGCTATCAAGCAGGGCAGATAAAGCCCGGCGCCGGCTTCCGTCAACTCATATTGCCGTTCTGCATGCCAGGCACAGCACTTCCGGTAGCCACATACTCTCGACATGCCCTGGCGATTTCGAAAGAGTAAGACGCTGTTATTCCATGTGGGATCTGCTGCCTAAGAAGACGGATGAATCTTGCTAGCAAGATACTGCTTGCTTGCAGAAAACGTCCAGAGCCTGTTCGTCCATCTGCGCCGTGAGTGGCGGCGGCGGAATCTCGCTTCGAGCGAATCTGTGTGACATCCTCAATCCCACCCTAACGGTACGCTCCAACACCACCTCAGCGTGATTTCAACAACCGCGCCTGACGCTACGGGTTTTGCCTTTCAACCATACACATCCAAGATGGCATCAAAGAAAGATATGCGGAGGGAAGACCTCAGTACGTCGGAAACTCCCAGGAACTCATTCACGTGCTGACAGCCTCGAACAGTAATTCCGTTTGCCGAACCGGCGAAGGAGAAGTCAGAGGGTGATATGACAAGTACGACGACCCATATGGCCGAAAGCCTATGACTGAAATGTCTGACCGTTTGCATCAGGTACCATGGCCAGCACACTGCCCATGGCTGCTGTACGTGTCACATATGGATAATCTTGCCTTGATGTTATGCTAACGCTGTCTCAGATCTTCACAAGAAACAAGTAAGATGCTCAGAGTAAACAGTTTTGAAATAACGATGCTGACATGGTTTTTCTCCGACTAGAATGATTGGCTGGTAAGCCTTCTCCTCTATTTATTATTTGCGCCTCGTTGTTGAAGCGCTGGTAGGACTGCCGTTGTGTTTGCTTTGCAATCTTGGTTGGCCGAAACCCCAGAACAGAAGCGCACTGCCACGACTCCAGGTTATTTCGCAGTTGGCATGGCTTGTGAGTGATTGGCCGATTCCTATTGCGTTTCATCCAAAACTAACGCGTTCCAGTCATGTCTCTTATAGTTGTAAGTGTATTTTCCGAAGACTCAGATAATCCTTCGTCGAAAGACTCACATTCGTGTGGCACAGGCCTATCTCCCTCTATTTCTTCCACCTCCGCCAGGTTCAGCTGGCCTTGGTTCCGGCACCGAGGCCCCTGCCGCTGTGCCTCCTCCTTGATTCTGCCTATTTGAGTTTGCTGAGACTCATATTTCGACTCATCACTATTCAGCGCTGTGCCTAGCGCCCTACTGTAAGATCAAGTGTGCAAGAAGGGTAGTCCATTTTAAAATAACAAGTTGAATTCTTCATTCCGACTGCAAATAACTATACATACGAAAGAAGTAATGCACGAGCAACATTCACGCGAACAAATACACCCAATATGACGCGAATTGATTCAGATGAAACGAATTTCGATGCTTGGTGACGTGATTTGTATTGTATCACGAGAGGATCACGAGTGATCACAGCAGGAGAATGAAAAGATAGAATACCAGATGGAAAGCAGATTCGCGAAAGAGAGTCATATTCAGGAAAGCGGGTGTGAAACCTGGAAATCCTCACTGCTTCTCTCAACAAATCACTCTGAGTCGGCAGCCGGCGAATTCGTGTGGCAAGCAAGTTTGGCCCCAAATTGCACAGACCAATCACTGGCCTCAGGCCTCGAAAAAGTCTTGGCCCTGCTTTGCCTTCTTCTCACTCCCCGCCTTGCCCTTTCATGAAGACACACTCAGCAACAGACACTCTCCACTCCACCAACACCAAGTATATCCTCAGCGACACATCGATCGCCCTCTTTCCCACACTACACCCAGATCTACCAGGCTTTA
This sequence comes from Hysterium pulicare CBS 123377, assembly GCA_000467715.1. Lineage (NCBI taxonomy): Eukaryota > Fungi > Ascomycota > Dothideomycetes > Hysteriales > Hysteriaceae > Hysterium > Hysterium pulicare. Next base: position 5,615 of record AJFK01000281.1, on the reverse strand, counting down.
CCTGCACAAACAGCAGTTTATGTCCATCGAGAACCTCAAAACTTTCGGTGAGTGCGATCGCCCCGCATAGCCTCACACATGTCAGCACAGGATTCTGCCTTCGATTCCACACTCACAAGTCCTATGCCTGGGAAAATAAGCAGCTTGTGTAGCGATGCGAAGCAGCAGTACCTCCCTTCGCGATATTTTTCTTTTGTGCCCGTGTGACTTACCTGAGGCATTTACTGACTTCAGCCTTTGTCACAGACCCCTTCGCCGAGGCCGATGAGGATACTGGCGAAACAAAGCAGTCCCAGAATTATATTCACATCCGTATCCAACGTACGTTCAACCTCTTCTTTCCGCTTCACCCTGTGCGTTAGCTATGTACAGCCGCTGACTTAAGATAACAGAACGCAATGGTCGTAAGACCTTGACGACGGTGCAGGGTTTGCCAAAGAAATTCGACCAGAAGAAGATCCTCAAGGTTATTAAGAAGAAGTTCGCTTGCAATGGAACCATCGTGAACGACACGGAGATGGGTGAGGTCATCCAGCTCCAAGGCGACCAACGCAAGGATGTTCAGGAATTCCTCGTCGATAAGAAGGAAGGTTTGGGCCTAGATGCCAAGGACATTAAGGTAACACACCTCATGACGTAGTTTTCCATCCAAGAGTCCCAACTGATCTCCCACTAGGTCCACGGCTTCTAATCGTCCTCCACATGCCACGCCCCGCCCGCCATCAGTGAAGCGGACTCGGTTGTACCGGACATTCTCCCTCATGAACAACAACGCAGACTATCCACCGTTCACGTTCAACGATAGAACTCATGGATGGGCAGGACGCTGGATGATACCCTTACAGTCAATAGACGGCTATGACGATTAGACGATTATTATCTGTTACTGTTGCACTTTGTTTTACTTTTGTTGACTTTGCTGTGCTCGATGCTCTATTAGACGCAGACGCAGTGGTTCTGTCAAGATGTCTGCTTCTTGTCAAGGATAAAGAACGTCGAGTATTCCATCTTTCTGTTATTATGCCAGTCATTCTTGCTTTAGACATAAGAATGAAGACCACTCGTTTTGCTATCCCGTAGTTTCACTTCGTGATATGTATATCAACTTGCCCACGCTGTGATGGTGCTTGACTATTTAAGTTTTATGGTTCTGGAGGCTAGTGCAAGAGATAAATATCGGCGAAGCAAATGTGCAGGGAGATAATGTTCATGAAACAATCCTAATGGACGTATTTCCCCCTAATTTTAAGATAGCTACCTACATGTTTCTAATATATTGTCATTTTAGTGTATTGTCGCATGTTCGAATGCAAATGATGTTGCACGTGACCTCGAAATCACTAATTCCGCTGCGGACGAAGGTTCACACAAACTTCGTCTTGTCATGTCCATCCTCCCCACTGCAACGTCCAACATGGCTCGGCCGATACCAATTCGAATATCACATCCCTTCCACCGACAATGCCTCTTCCAACACCTTTCAACCCGTCATTTCTCGTCCTCGACCCGTCTCGCGGTGGGACTGTCACGATCAAAGACACAACCTCGAATTGCCCCAAAAAGGTCTCCAAAGACAGCAGTGTCGAACTCCAGAGAAGATTTGATACCAAATGATATAGGTTTATTACCTGGTAAGATCCCCTACCAAATTTCTATAATTGGCGTCCTACAATTGCAAGTTACGAAAAGACAACTGAAACTCTGGTCTATACAGGCACCATTGTTCGACCTACTGGCGAGAACATGCCTAGTCTGTTCACTCAACCTGATCAAAGGTTAAAAGTGGAGTGGAAGTGGGCAAAGACGAGGTTTATGGATCTGTTAGGGTATGCATATCCGCTCTGAAGGAAAAGAGGAATGAATGCTAAGAATGGCTACGTTCAGCCAATTCTACTATAAATTCCGGATAACAAGGACAAAACCGCGGCCGAAGCTCGAGCGTCGTAAGCTCGCTCCACTGGCAAAGGACCTACATCATCAGATGTACAAAGCTTTCGCAGAGTACGTCTCAACAACACACCTCTCCCCCAAATCCCCAGACGGCTTAATTACGTGAAAGCTGACCACCAAACCTTAATCAGTCGCGACACAGTGACCTTAACAACCCTCTGTACCAGCGGGCTCCTCAACAGCTTCCGCGCCCGCCTCTCCAACCGTAGCCCTACCACACAAGTGTCCTGGACACTATCCAAATACCTTTCAAGACCACGAATCGTATCCAACCGCGGAACTCCCTTGCCCGAAGACATGGTGAAGCGCTCCGGTCTCCGTCAGGTCGTCGTTCGCATCCGCTCGAAACAAGTCCTCGTAACACGAACCGAAGCCCAAGCAAAACAGGCCCTACAAGACAAAATCTCCAAACTAAGAGAAGAAGGGAAACCGGTGCCCGAATCTCTATTGGCGTTGGAACAGCCGACGGATAAGGGGTATGCAAGAGCGGTGCCGTCCATGGAGAAGATAATTAAGGCTACGACGAAAGAGGACGGGGAGTTGGAGGGTGGCGAGAGGACGGAGAAGGAGGTGACGGAGTATGTGGTTTTACAGAGGAGGTTGATGTTGGGGAAGGAAGAGGATTGGATGGTTTGGGGGTTTGCGCAGGAGAGTACCCCGGAAAGAATTGCGGTCGATGAGGATATTGAAAAGAGGACTATGGCGTATCAAAATGCGCGAGCGAAAGGACTTGTGTAGTTCGAGGCGAGTGAGTGTGGAATTGTACAATATGGCATGTGATTTTGTAGCATATTCATGTATAAACAGAGCTCTTAGAGCAGAATCAGAACTATCACCCATAGTGTACTTTACAATGTCTCCTAGAAGACTTTATACCTCGAACCAGCTTCTCCCAGCTCGTGAATCTTACACGGTTCGTGTCCGTCGCCCATCCATCGACGAGGCCTGTCTGATCAATTCCTCATGCATCATACCGAGAAATAGCTCAAATACACAATGTGGAACCAGTCACAACCACCCAATCCACCTACCCCCGATACCCATCGCCCTCCTACACCCCCTTCCACTTCTCCCCTGTAATCCTCTCAAAGGCCTCCTTATACTTATCTGTCGTCTTCGTCACCACATCCTCCGACATCTCAACCCCCTGTTTCCCCTTCAACCCATTCGCCGTCAACCAATCCCTCAAACCCTGCTTATCGAAGCTCTCCTGCGGCCCTCCCAAATTCTTCTCCCAGCTCTCCTTCGGCCAGAAGCGAGACGAATCCGGCGTGAGCACCTCATCTACCAGGACCACCTCTCCAGTCGACGAAGCAGGGTCATATCCAAATTCGAATTTCGTATCCGCGAGCACGATACCGACTTCCTCGGCGCGCTGGGCACCTAGCTTGTAGACCTGAAGCGAGATCTTTTCAATCTGCGTCGCGACTTCCTCGCCTACTATCTTCCTCGCCTGCTCCGGTGAGATATTCTCGTCGTGCTCTCCGAGTTCGGCTTTGGTGCTAGGCGTCCATATCGGAGTTGGGAGTTTCTGGCCTTCGACCAGACCGGCGGGCATGGGGATTGAGTGGACGGTTTGGTGGGCTTTGTATTCGGACCATGCGGAGCCGGTTATGTAGCCTCGGACTATGGATTCTAGCGGGTAGATTTTCAGGCGGTGGACCAGCATGCTGCGGGATTGGATGGAGGGGGGGAGTTGGGTTTTTAGAGGGGAGGGGAGAGTTGTGGAGATGAGGTGGGTTTTTAGGGTTGGGATTTGGGTGGTTATGTAGTTGAACCAGTAGGCGCTGTGGGGGAGTTAGTCAGAGTATAATGGAACACCTTTTTCTTGGATAGGGGAAGAGCTTTATGTACCTCATTGCTGTTAGAAGAGCGCCTTTTTCGGGGATTCCCTGGTATATAGTTAGTTTGTTGGTCATTGAATAGGAATGAGAAGAGAACAGATGTGGAGAGGAGAGTTGAAGATATTATTTAACATTGCAAAGAAACAGCAAAATGTTGGGGTTGCTTGAAGAGAGATTCCTTGGCTAGTTTCCTCCAATGATTTCGAAAGACGAGAGTGGACAGCAAAGAAACATGATTGCAGAAGACGCCGTCCTTACAAAACGGACTTGAAATGGCTCTTCTATCCTCTTTCTTGAACTTAACCAGAACTTCCAATCTCACTGCCAGCATGGTAGAAGAACATCGACGAGTAGGATAAGAGACACCTGCAAAATGAAAAACTCATAAAGAATGTAAAGGGAAAGAAACGTAGAAACCAAAACAATCTGTAGACAATATTCTAAAGTCTCGAACTTACATTTTTCATAACCACATCATAAGCTGAGACTCTATCACTAGCCACAAACAGCAATGTCTTCTCATCCACGATGAAGACATCTCGCACTTTGCCTGAAGCTAGTTTCTCCAGTTTGCCCTCGAGGTCGATTTGAGTTAAGGCAGTGGACGCCATAGTTGTGGTTGGAAAGAGAGTGGAAAGAGGAGAATGGAATTGAGGATACAGACTTGAGAACTGAGAATTGAAGGGGCGGTGTTTATCAAGTTAAAATCGAGAGGTTGTAGAATTATAGCCACGGATGGCTCTGGGAAACTTTTAAGTGGGGCAGTTGGGGTGAATCTGATTGGTCCAAGGGGTTTATCCGGATTGGGCATTCACAATGGCGCGATTTTCTCACTGATGTTGTGAGGAGTCCGATGAAGATTCCAAGTCTGTGAAGAAATAATAGTCGCGCGCTGTCATTGTACATATTGTACATTCCGATACAATTACATCCGTGCCAAGTGACCGGCCGTCTAATGTCCCAGCCGATACCCATTTACACCATTCCGAAGCCGTATTGCACCTAGCTATTGTACAAGAGAAGAGACTCGAAGTAGCAATGACGCCAAAATATGCCCAATGCACTTTTCAAAATGATCTTGTTATCAACGCTGGATCCGAAGGAGACCACCGTAGGTATTTAGGGGGTATTTAAAACTTGAAAGGGGGAAGAATACTTATACAGAACTTGTTGTACCAAATGCCTTCAGCACCGTCTCGTATACGCCAAACATAATGGCTGCACTTGGTACAACCCGAAGCATGTGTGGGACAAGTCCGCCGTACATGGCTGCCATGCCTTCTTCTTTCCAGATGAGACGGAAGCATTGAACTAGACCGGTGTATTTGAGCCGGCCGTCTTGCATTGGTGCTTGTCGAAGGCGGGTACGTACGACCTGTGAGATGTCAGTGTTAATGCTGTCGCAAACATCGCCGAAGGCTTCAGATATTTGCAGCGATTCAAAATCAAGGAATCACATACCTCATGCGGATATGTAATCAACGCCGCAATGAACTTCGCACCACCCGCCGCAAAAAGCTTCCCAGTCCAAGAGATGGTATTATCCCAAACAGTAGGATCACGCCCGCTCCTTACTAACTTCTCTTCATGTTTGTTCAGGCGTATTTTCATCTGTTCGTACAGCATCCACTGCAACGTGCTCTCGGTGACACCCAAATAGCTCGCACTAAGACCTCTGTATAAACCTCGAATGCCTTCGTGCCGCACCGTCTGAATGGTGCAGTCTAATGCATTCTTATATTGCCGCCCCTTTCCATCCGCGTGAGAGTTCTTGTCGAGCTGTAACCGCGTCTTAACAAGCCAAATCGGATTCGTTGCTGT
>AJFK01000280.1:0-46402 GCA_000467715.1 Hysterium pulicare CBS 123377 | reverse complement strand
CCGCACATAAATGCACCCAAGCCGCTTCCTGTCCGTCATTAAAATACGAACTTATAATCCGCTTCCCATTTCCATACGCGTAGAAGTTGATTGCGCGGGCGGGGACTACTCCTATCAGATTTGGTCCCAGGCCTTTGAACAAAGCACGCCAGCCCTCGGCTTTTGGCACTTCGAAGAGGATTTGAAATGTTTCTCTAACATGGAGGAGAGAAGCGCGGCCTAAAGACATGGTTTCTATGGGTGGTAGACTTCGTGCTGCGCGCGAGGCGGCGAGATGTTGTTGGTAGTAGGTTGATTGTAGGCGGGTTTTCAGGACGTCAAGGGGAGCTGTGAGAGTTGCTGAGGCCATACCACCCAGGCTACATACACCGGCGTCAATTGAATCCGACAGGTGGAAGAAATATTCACGAAGAAACGGCATCTTACCCTCCAGCTATGAAATGCGCCCATGACTTTGCAAAGGGCGACTTCGCCGCTACTACCGGAGTTCCATCCGGTTGCTTTTGTGGTAATACATCCCCGGTCTCTCGCGACTGTGGCAGAACGGATTGTTTGAAGGGTGCTGGATCGTCTCGGACGTTTCGAGGTTTAGGGGACTGGTCGAAGGTCATGTATGGTTTGTTAGTAGTAGTCGCTCGGGTGGAAGAGGATAAGGTTCAGCAACCAGTTTGAGTAAAATCAATAAAGGAGGGTTTCGATGCTGGGGATATTGGATGGGAGTGACCGTGGTGAAGTTGTCGGGTTGCACGTAGTGAGAATGTCGACAAATTCTAGGAACATTTTCGAAAACAGCTAGCGCAAGGGCGACCGAGGCCTCTGCGTCATGCATCCGCATGTCTTGGCATTGTACACAATTTGGCCATTCCGCAGTGATACCTTGCCATTGATGTTTGCGCATTGTTCACGGCCATCCTCCAGACAAGATGCGGCCATCACCAAGATGCCTTGCCCCAGGCTTTGTGAAGAGAACCATGGACGAATTCAAGCGCCTCTCCAACATCGGTAAATGCTCTTCTCGTAATCATTGGAGCTCTTGTATGTTAACGCGCGACCAACGACAGCTCTTAAACTCGAAGGGCTAGAAGTCCCAACCAAACCAAGACCTCTCATCTTTTTCGACCAGCCCGAATCCATAGAAGCCTGTAAAAAAATGAGCGACAAAGATATCGGAGGCTTCTCCACCGTCAACTTCGACTATCACCCCGTCTCAGCAACCGAGCCTTCACACGTACGCTTTCATGGAAGCATATCGACCAAGCTCCCACCAGACCAGCCTCGAGTCCAGAGAACGGGGTATGCTGCATGGAGAACACTTGATCGAAAGTTTACTTTGTTTGGCAAATCATTATGGGATGTGGATCCTTACCGATACCTCGCAATTCATTTCAAATCCGATGGAAGGAAATACTTCGTAAATGTTCAGACCGAGTCAATTGTTCCCACCGATATCCACCAACACAGGCTTTACTCCAAGACCCCCGGAGAATGGGAAACCATCCTTATAAAATGGAGCGAATTTGTGCGGACAAATCATGGGCAGGTGGTTGAACCTCAGAGGGAGATGTTGACGCAGAAGGTCAGAACGATTGGGATTGGTTTGATCGATAGGATACCGGGACCTTATGATTTGAGTGTAGCGAAAGTTTGGGCTACGAATGCTTCACGCGATGATGATGTGCTGAGGAACGTGAAGGGCGAGGTTTCAGGCGTCTCATTTAGGACGTCGTCGGATGGATTTGGTACCGTTACGAGACAAGATAAGGAGAAGGAAAAGCCTGTGCCTGAGGAAATACTGATATAATGCATATACTGACAGTCCGGCGTTTGGGATCTGAATTGGAAGATTGGTGAATTTAGAAGCAAGGATTGCACCGGACCTATGTACTCATTGAGCTTGCGTCTGTAAATATGTATTACTTTCGACTGGATCCTCTTAGGCCGAGAATCATCGTGAAATGAACCGACAATATGAGCGTGCTTTGGCGACAGGAGATCATATGTGACATGAGTGTAAATACTCTATATAAATATTTCAAAGAAACCAGGAATCACATGGAGACTTTCTGTGCCTGAAAACACAAGACTGTGATTTTCCTGTTTGGGTTTGCCAAAGGCGATGTACGATTTGTGATTGGCGAGACGCGTCGCGGACCTCACTTCACGGGCAACATAAGCATCTGTTCCACAGAGACTGCGACTTTCTGTGCAAGAAGACAAATTCTCTCTGCTCGAAAGGGGTATCCAAGAAGTACGCAACCTCTTGTTGGGAATCCGGGCTACATTTCGGAGTCTGTAATCAATCGGAAAGATCTTTATTCTACCTTAGACATTTTGGGCGCACATTATGGAGTAAAGGAAATCAGCAATCCGACTGGCGCACATTATTAATGCGAAAATGTCTCGATATCTCACTCCTCAAAAGATCAGTCTACTGGTTCTGGTCAATCTCTACTGCGATTCCGCGCTTCCTTCATCAGCAACAATACCAATTCTATCTTTCATCATCACGCGTATCAATCCTAATGCTTCTTTACACTCCCACAGACAGGGCACTCCTAGCTTCGAAGATGTTGCATTTCGACTGGAATCCATCGATGAAGTGCTCCGTGAGCATATGTCAAACATGCCCGGCCGCACTCTAATGGACGTTTTCCTGAAGAAGATGTGGGAGATCAACTCCTTCGACACGCTCCATGACCTTTTCAGCAATCTCGGAGATCTCTTGGTTCGAACTCAAGAGGAGGCAGAGCGAGATGCTGCCGCAGGAATTGCACATGCGCCTGATCAGATCTTTCTCTCTCGCACATCACCACTAGGAATGTTCGTCCGAAGGGCAAGACTGGAGTTTACTCGCCTGCAATTTCACGATGCTATGAGGCTATGGTATGCGTTCATCAACTATCGCGCCCCAACAGCTCACTGGAATAAGCGCATTGCCGGGATTGCTGGGTCAAGTACTGATGTGACGGCAATGAATATGCACATCCAGCCAGGAGATGCCTTATACGAAGTCGCATATGGCAAACTGGAGGATATTGACGAGCCGGAGTCTATGATTAGTCTGGATGATTTGGATCGAATGTTAGATATGCACGTCGATCAACTACAGCGTACGATCCTTAATCTCATTCCGTAGTTGCGTATACTGACACATACAAGGACAGGGTTGCAGGCTACCAGATGAGGTCAAAGAAAAGCTCCGAGATTTACTTGGGCCTTCCGGTACTGTTCTGAGACAAAATCATTTGGTCAAGTAAGTGCTCATCATTACCAAGCTATCAATAGCACACTAATGACAGACCAAGGTTTCTCGATGCATGGAAAGCAGGGGACTACACGTCCTCCTTTGACAATCTCCACCGTTACTACGACTATGCCATGCAAACGCGCGAAAAGATACATTACCAGTACGCCCTCTTGCATATGGCCATAGTGCAAGCCGACTTTAGCTGCTATAGCGAAGCAATTGCCGCCATCAACGAAACTATCGCAACAGCGAGAGAGAATCAAGACATGAGCTGTTTAAACTTTAGCCTCAGTTGGTTGAACCATATGAGCAAAGCTTATCCCAAGCAAATGAAATGTGCTGGCTATATGGGAATGATTGGCTCTGAAAGAGATGGTCTCATATTCCTCAAGGCAAAGGCGAGGGAACTTAAGATGTATAGTTTGCTTAGCTCAACGCTGCTCAATGAAGCTAAATTAAGCTTGTCAACTGTAAGGTTTCTATTCCCCGCATATTGGGGTCCATCGATGCTAATGGCATTCTAGGGCGAGTCAATACCTCGAGCCTTTGAATACATCTATCAAGCTTCTCATCTCAATATACGAGAAAATATCAGCAACTATGGCGGGCAAATGCTGATGCAATCAACCCTGTATTCCCGACTAGGTAAGCCAGTTCAATGCTACCCTTGTCGTGATCTCAAATTAACCACTCATGGCAGGCTTAAATCATCTGGCAGGCGTATACAGCACCTTGCTCCTTCATTGCTTCGGTGAGAATTGCTCTATCGAGGAGAAAATCAGAGCTATATGCCGTTATGCATTCGCAGTACGTGTTCAATATCTCTAAACTCTGCCGCGCCTAATAAGCCATAAAGGCAGCAGCCGCAGGACGCTACGATGAAGCTCTCACCATCCTCCGCGAAGACATCGATTCCTCCTACCACCGCACCCTAAAATTCCATCAATACATCTACAGCTGCACAGGTCTCATAAAATTGAAGAGAGCCCTCCATCGGTAAGCCCTAATATCCCACACGTTGTCTCGTTATCGTCTCATCTAATCAACTACACAGTGCCGACCTCCAAGCATCCACGCACCTCCTCCAAACCCTTCCCACTTCCCAAACCCTCGACCCCGACCTCGCCTTTCTACTCTCCCAATCCCGAATCAACTACCACATCCTCTCCGGCGATTTCTCCGCCGCCTTTAATCTCATCGAAGACCTAGCCGACGAACTGAAAGCAGAAGGTGCAGATCTATACCAACGGGTGTTCACCCTCATCGCCAAAGCAAAGCTATTCGCGAAAGCTGGGAAACCGGAGCGAGGATTCAGTGTAGCGCTGCGAGCGGCCTGTGTAAGTTTCAGAGCGAGATTGATGCCGTCGCTTTGGGAGGCGGTGGGATGTTTGGCGAACGTGCTTATTGGATTGGGAGAGTATGGCGCTGGAAGGGGGTTATTGGATGCTATTATACCGCAGGTGAGTGAGCAAGCAGAAAAGGGTCTCGTATTCACCTCCTCTTTTCCCTCTCTTTTTCTATTCTTCATTCACTTGTGTGTGTTGGGAATGTGATGAGCTGACAGGTTGTTGCGGAATTGATCACTGACTTGTGGTGTTCAGGCCCTCGAATTCAACGACCAGGACCTCTGCGCAACACTCTACTCCTACCAAGCAGATGCTTACATGGGCATGGCAGGCTCAGACGACAGCTCCACCTCAACCGGTCTCCGTCTCCGCCTAGCAAAAGTCAATAAAGCCGAATTCTACATTGATAGAGCTAGAGAAAGTAAGTTTTCAATCCTGACAATTTCCCCTGCTCCCTTCTTTCTCTTTTTTAATATACTAATCATATTATCATGTAGGTTATAAGAGGATAGAAGACATCAATGGCGAATGCGAAATGCTCTCCAAGAAAGCCCTAATAGCTAAATTCCGAGGCGACGAGAAGTTGGCGGAAGATTGGGCGGAGAATTATATGAGGACGTTTGAGGAAGGGAAGGAGAGGATTGGTGAGGGTGCTGGAGGAGAGCGTGCTGGAGGAGAGCGTGGTAATATAGATGTTATGGCTGGAAAGAGTTAACGAGAGATGGCAGGGTAGTCAGGCAAGCAAGCATTGGAGTATGCTGCCGATGGTGTTTGTGATTCGAGGCTTGGAGATTGCTGAAAAGATATGGCATTAAGAGTTTTAACTGCCTGATGATAGTCATTGATTGCTAAGTCACGAGAATTCAGTTCGATCATTTGAAGACAAATGAAATCAATTGCTACAGCAGAGTTGGATCTGCATCCACCATTCCACTAGTTCAATTCGGAAATCTATCTTTGTACAAGAGCACTGCTTCGAGTTTGCTCGTCCGACACCATCTACCAGGTCTAAAGAGAATGACGATAAAGAGGCCAGAAGGCTGGTTTACTCGTCTCGCTTGTGGTAGTTGACCTTGTCGTTCCAGAAGAGCGTCTAGAGTTTTCAGATATTAGCGGATTTTTGCAGGTTCGAAGGTTCAAGACAAGGTAATGAAGTGCAGTGTGTGGTTTCGAACTGCTGTGTGATAGCTCTTTTCCGCAGGAAGCCCTCTCTCTTCAGCATAGTGGGTCACCTCTCGCATAATCATTCAACGTTCCAAGCCCGTCTGAGAGTATCGTATTCGGAAAGCGTACCCTCAGTTGCCTCTCACCTTCTTACATAGGACCTTTACCAAGGCTCTTCTGCTTCTTCACTCACTACAAACATCCCCAATCTCACCTTTCGTCGTCGCCTCTTCCGTCTCTTACTCAAGCAGCCACCACACAGCAATTCATCACACGAATATACAACATATTCTTGGATAGTAAGAATAATTCGACTCACCTTGTCACCGTCACCAAACCAGAAGTTCTTCGTTCGGACATTCAAATAAGCGTACTGGGGTCTCTCCTCCAAAGGTGGCATGTGCTCCCAGTGCTCCCAATGAGCATTCCATCGGACATAGGCGTTAGCCGCGGCGAGGACGAGAGATGGGATCACGATACTGTAAACGAATTGTTAGCGAAGTGATTCCGGAACGACGAGTATGTAAGTTGGGAGGGTAAAGCAGCGCCATCTCCAGAGCAGATAGGTTTGACATTCGAGGGGACCCTTCTCGAGATTTGTCTGAAGCTTTATCACTCCTCTCCGCTCTACTTCAACCGTGGCCGGGATATCCGGATTATTTGAGAACACGGCCCCCAATCGAAAGGCGAATGAGGAGTTCGGAGAGCGCTCCAAAGATGAAAGATCGACAGAAGGACACAACCGAGGGCTTTGATGAGGTGGAGTGTAGGCTTACTAGATCGACATCTTGCGCCAGAAGTCTACAGAGGAACGACAATTAGCTTCAATTCACAGATCCTCGGCACCTCATCCAGCTAGCCATTGATAGTCTATTGGCCTCCTCTTTTTGCTCATAGCATTCGACGTCTAGGGATTCGGAGTATATGCTTGCTTGGGGGATACTCAATAGCTCATAGAGCACCTCGCCAAAGGTTCACATATAGCTCCCACCTCCCCAACCAAGCTCCATACGTAAATCAAAAGGTATAACACTCACTAGCACTAACAGCAGCATGTTCCTTAACATGAATCCTCTCTTTGTTGAACGCATTATTGGCTGAGCCTTCGAGGGACTTCTCCGCGGATTTCTCGCTGTATGGTCGGGATCGGAAAACAGTACGGGTCAAAGGCCTGGTGCCCAGACGTTGGGTCGATCGAATGATAGCACGCTGCGGAAACATGGTGCTCGAATTGACGTTGTAATTTGGAGTGGAGAGTCGGGCGATTGAGTTGTGGTGAGCTTCCTAGCTATGAGGTAGGAGGTGTGGTGCAGGTGAGGTTGTCGAGATCGTACGTTTGGAAGCGGCTCGGCACTTCCCGGAGACAGCTTGGCGAGTTTGACAGGTTTGGTGCACGGATCTCCGAAGCTCGTGACGTCGTGTCATTCTCGACATTCTCAACGCGATGGAGAATTGTCGGTTCACGTAGTAGGTTTGTTTACGCGCTCTTTGAGGGGTTCATACTCTCGTGCTCTTCCCAAGATCGAGTATCACAACTCTTGGTCGATATTCACAGCATGAAGCGGCATAAAACTTAGACAACGGCAACAATGGGGATTCGTATCACGACATGGAATGTAAATGGCATTCGAAATCCATTTAGCTATCAGCCATGGAGGGAAAGCAAGACCTTTAACGCCATGTTCGATATCTTGGAGGCGGATATAGTCGTCATGCAGGAGCTTAAAATCCAGAGAAAGGACCTGAGAGATGATATGGTATTAGTTCCCGGATGGGATTGCTATTTCAGCCTTCCCAAACACAAAAAGGGTACAAACTTCTCAATTCCAACAAATAGCGTTTCTCATCATACTAACAGTTCGTCATAGGATACTCCGGTGTTGGAATATACACCCGCCAATCCGTGTGTGCACCTATCCGCGCTGAAGAGGGCCTACTGGGCGTTCTATGTCCACCCGATTCTTCCACTCCCTATCGTGATCTTCCAGAAAATGCCTGCATTGGTGGATACCCATCTACTCTGCAAATAGCGGATCTTGGAGTTGATCCAGCGGTACTTGATGCAGAAGGACGATGTGTAGTACTGGAGTTTCCGGCTTTCGTTATTTTGGGAGTCTATAGCCCTGCAAATAGTAACGGTTTGAGGGATGACTTTCGATACGGATTCATCACCGCTCTTGATACCCGAATACGGAATTTGGAGAAGATGGGGAAAAGGGTCATATTGACGGGAGACTTGAATGTGTCTAGAGAAGAGATCGATACCGCCAAAGCGGAAGATCACATGGCGAAAGAGGGCATAACTCGTGAAGAGTATTTCAACTCCCCTAATCGAAGGCTCTTCAACCAATTGCTGGAAGGAGGCAAGGTCTACGGTGAGAGGGACGAAGAAAGAGAAAAACCGGTCCTATGGGACATTTGCAGAGGATTCCACGAAGGAAGAACTGGAATGTATACTCACTGGGAGCAGAAGATCAATGCTCGTCCCGGAAATTTTGGATCTAGGATTGATTATGTCCTCTGCAGTATCGAAATGAAGAGCTGGATCTCAGAGTCGAATATTCAAGAAGGATTAATGGTACGTTGGATTGACTACTTCTTTCACTATCCGATTCTAACATCAGATGTAGGGATCTGATCATTGCCCAGTCTACGCTACCATGAAGGAGGAAGTAGATGTGCGAGGAGAGCGCGTCAACATTCTAGACATCATGAATCCTCCAGGCATGTTCAAGGATGGGGTCCGACAGAGAGAATACAGCACAAGGGATCTGCCCTCTTTCTCTGGGAAGCTACTCCCAGAGTTCGACAAAAGGCGAAGTATCAAAGATATGTTCACCAGAAAGCCTTCTCTCCCTGCTAGCAAGAGCTCGCTTGCGACTTCCGTAGAGTCTTCTCAAAAGGGGAGTATAGGAGTGACGAACGCTCTGGATGCCAGTGATGCCACAAAGGAAGTAGGTTCTTTCGCGCCCTCTACAGCACGTTCAGACGTTAGTTCCCTAGCGTCTCCGGAGAAGCGTCGAGCGAAAGATTCATCGACTGGAGCACCAGCAAAGCGGAGCAAAAGTGCTTCAAAGACTTCCAACGTGCCTACGCTATCGAAAGGTCAGCAGTCCTTGAAAGGCTTTTTCCAAACAAAGACTGCTTCTTCAAATACCGATGGCACGGCGAGCAAAGGAGATGCCATTGATGAACAAGCCGGTCCAGCACTTTCACAGCCATCTAACACAAGCATTTCTCAGACCCTCGAGACCCAATCGAATAATACCAGGGCTAGCCTTGAACAATCCACGCCTATATCAAGCGTGCTCAATGCTTCCCAGGTTTCTTTCGGGATGAACAATTCATCCCCAGTTTCCGGCACACCTGAAACCAAGGTCTCTCGATCACCATTTCGTCGCGTCAGTTCACTTACATCTGAGGAATCAGACACGAAGTTTGTCGACCCTATTGTCTCGAAAGAGTCCTGGACGAAGTTGTTTACCAAAAAACCGCCTCCTCGCTGTGAGGGACATGAAGAACCATGCATCAGCCTTACCACGAAAAAGCCGGGAGCCAATTGTGGAAGGCAGTTCTGGATCTGTCCGAGGTAAGTTCCTTCCATCAGCGATGTGGTTGCTGGGCCTTACTATGTCCACCGGTTTGTTCTGCTGGCACTAATTCTACGTCACAGACCTCTAGGTCCATCCGGTCAGAAAGAACGCGGAACGCAATGGCGATGTGGCACATTCATCTGGGCAAGCGATTGGGCTAGTCCAAGCGCATCGTAAGCAGACAGTATGCATGTGCAGCACAAGAGTGGTTAACTACCAACCCATCTAAACTTACCTCGGCCGAGAATTTGTATTAGTCTACAATACTCAACGAACTTAACGTCCGTGCACCCCGGAAATGCCCCTAATTTCGATTTTGTGGCTGGGCATCACACAAACGATGGTGCAATCCCATCCAGCGCACGGACCACTATCGTGAGCAGTGCCAAGACTGAACCGCATGAAGTACGGGATATTGGGATATTGCAGGATATGAGGTATCGTTTGGAAGAGTTATACAAAAAGACACTGAGGGTCGTATTGAAGGTCGTCTCAAGAGCTGGATAGTAAGAAAAGACCGTTCTCAGCCTCGAATAAACCGTGTACGGAGCAATAGCTGCTATCTCGATGTGATGCAGACAATAGATATATATATACCTTCCAGCTCACATCAGCAATAGATTAGACGTGCTGAAATTAGAGGGTCCCTTTAGTTGGGCCAGATCCAACCGCTTCAATACGCATCAGAAGATACCCGACAGGATCCGCCCATACTTTTCCGCCCCGAAGAAAACGGCAATGAAGCCTTAGATAACTTTGTCCTTGCGTCTGTTTGCTCCAGAGCTTCTTCAAGAGCCTGTTATTATCTACCTACTGGCCTTCCTTGCTCTTCAGAACTGCCCATAAATGCTTGTCCCCTGGAGTCACCATCCCCAACAGAGCCGTCGGGTAGTTGCCGATCGGACGGCTTTACATAGACTCAAAGCCCATCCCACAATGATCCCTACATTATCCCGACCCAGCACGCTTAATCCCACTCGGTTCTGTCAGGCACCTCTCAAGATCTACCATAGGGCCGCCCCCTGGCCCAGAAACCCCTACACCTCAACATATCTGACTCAAAAGCTACTTGGAGCCACAAGCCACTCATACAGAATAGTTACTAGTACTATGAAGCGTCTCTGTGTCGAATTTTAGAAGAATCCGCCGAGACGTTTTCGAGATCGCTCAATGGGCCGCCAAGGGGTTGATATTCACTATATCGAGCTGGCGCTCACGAACAACCCACGTGGAGCGGGACAAGACCTATTACAGCTCATTACTGGTACTATGAACAATCAGTATGCGCAGTTTGAGGCAATCCTGCCGAGACGTTTTGGAGATTTTCGATGCGGGTGGTACTAGGCCCTAGCCCCGGCATAAGTCGGCTGCGCTTGCGATGGTCACAAGTGAAGCATTATAAAACGCATTGCGACTTATTGCGCTTATTATAAACCATCTTTCTCCGCAGTATGACGGGTTTCTGCGGAGAGGTTTTCGAGTTCTAGTGTAAGGGGCTCCACCGCACCCTGCATGACCTACTCCTCGGTGGCGCTTACGAATGACCCATGTGCGGCGCTAAAGGGCTGGGTGTCACTTGTTTAAAATACTATAAAGTATCTTTCGGTGCAGTTTTAGAGGATTCTGTCCCGCCGTTTTCAACTTCAACTCCAAGGCCCTGGGGAACCTGGATTACCTACACCTCGCTTGTGATCACGAAGGACCCGCATGTAGCTCTGTCACTGGTGTACAGAAATGGTTTATACATCCTGTACCATCCCCTCGTCGATTTTGGAAAGATTCTACCAAGACGTTTTGGAGAAAAGGCGTCCACTTTGCCGTGCGACGAAAAATCGGCAACCAGTTCAGCAGAGCACGAACGACCCACCTGGAGCTCGGCTACCGCTATCTAGAACGGATACATACTATATGAACTATAGATGTATGGAATTTCAAGAGATTTCGTCCTGCCGTTTTCGAGATCATCCAACATATCCTTTATCCGCGTCCCTCCACACACCTCACCGGCGCTCATGAAGGACCCACGTGGAGCGCAAAAGCCACCATTAAGAACTGATCTATACCTCCAAGACAATCAGCCCATAAATTATGGAGAGATTCCACCCTGCGATTTTCGAGATCGACCGTTCCACCTGTAACCCCTATTCCGGAGAACACGGGACCACAGCTTGTCAACAACCCACATGGAGCATTACCACAGCTGTCACAAACTTCAACTGATGTTTAGGACTATCCTTTACTCGAGTTTAGGGAAAATTTGCCCTGCCGTTTTCGATTTATCATCTGTCACCACCAAACCCCCTTTTCTGTCAAACACATCAACGACACTCGTGAACAACCTATGTGGAGCTCTACTGGATGTATGCAAAACAAAAGCATGCATCTAAGACTATCCATTTCCAGAAATCAGGATGATTCTGCCCTGCCGGTTTCGATATCCACCGTCCCGTCCAAACCCCCTATCCGGCAAACACATCAACATTGCTCCGAAGCGACCTATGTGGAGCTCCACTAGAGGTGTGCGAAACAAAATCATACGCCTAAGACTACCCTATCCCAGATTTCAGGAAGTTTTTGTCCTGCCGTTTTCGATATCCACCGTCCCATCTAAAACCCCTATTCCAGCAAACATTTCAACATTGCTCGGCACCGACCCATGTGGAGCTTTATAGCAGCTATCTCGAGCTTGTTATTACTCTAAAATATATAATATACTTCATTTTTGAAACAATTCGCCCACACATTTTGGAGATTTTCGATTTGTTGGTCGCCGAACCATACCGCAGCCGATGCCATGATGACGCTTTAGAAATACCCAATTGGAAACCCGAACAGGCTAGTTGAATACATTGGATGTCTCGAAAAATATCTATCTAGAATCTACGAATGGTTTTGGCAGAAGGGCAATGGCAAGGATTGGAAGGGTATCAAGGTTCTTTTTGATCCATCACATTGTGATGGGGCATCGGGGATCTTTGCGATTCATCGTATTGTTATGGGTATCGAGGATACTTGCAATCCATCTCACTGGAATGGGACATTGAGATCACTTCCGATCCATCTTATTGATGGGTTATTGGGAATCTTTACGGTCCATCGTGTTATGATGGAAAGACATTTGGTCACGTGACACCAGTCGTCCGAATCCAGGTACTATCTTAGAACTCGAAAACGTCTGGGCCGAATCCCCCCAAACTTTCCACGGATGCTTTCCAATGTATTGGAAATGACTTGGGATAGGTGTGGTAGCGCTCCACATGGGTCGTTGATGAGTGCTAGCGAGGTGTTTGCCCCCGAGCCCCTATCGCCATAGGGGTTCAGATGAATACGCCCAAACTGCTTGAAAACAGCTTAAAATGATAGAGCTATTCGATAAGACTCAATACTTGTAATTTTGCAGTATTGAATTGCTGTTTCATGGAGATATGCTGAAGTGCTCCGGGGTATCGAAAACGAGGTACGGTAGATCTCCAAAACGTCTCGGCAGAATCGTCCCAAACTCAACGAGCTATTAGCCATTGGCCTATTGATTGGTTCTGTATACGTCTGGTAAAGCTCCAAGTGGGTCCTTCGTGAACACCGTTAAGGTGTCTGCCGCAGTAGAGGCTGAGCATGGAGATCCAAAGGTGTGTCTCTGAATGTCCTCAATTTAGGCAGAATTCAGTGCTTGAGTCCAACACTCTCAAATCTGTAACTTTCGTTACATTTGCTTGTGTTTCGTGGAGTTATGCTGATGTTCGCCGAAGTCGTCCGGAAAAGGGGCTATATCAGAACTCCAAAACGTCTCGACAGAATCCTTCCAAATCCAGCCAGGAAGTAGATCAAAGGGTTAAGATGAGATTCGCATACCTCCGGTAAAGCTCCATGTGGGTTGTTCGCAAGCGCCGTCGAACTGTCGGGAGCGATGTGGGATTACGCGTAGTTGGCCAACAAGAGAACTCTAAATCACCCCGTATCAAGCCGCTTTCGATAGCCCAATACTATAGGAGTCAAATGCTGCAAATTTTGTTTGCTTTGCTTCAGAATTGGTAAATTTATGATGGAATACGTGTTCGCCAGGGGTTGGCGCATTTTGCAGGTGATCTCCAAAACGTCTCGGCAGAATCGCTCCAAATTCAAGTATGTTGTAAAGCATAAGGAAAGAATGAGATCTGCGCAGCGCCTGTAACGTTCCACATGGGTTCCTGATGAACGCCGTCGAGGTCTTTGGATTGCTCCGGGTTCGACGACAGGAATACAATGGACAACGCCCAAACCAGCCCTGAGGAGACTACTTCTAAGTTACTTTGCTAAGGTACATTGAATGGGATAGGTGGAAGCTGGTTGGAATCAGTATCAGTGGAGTTATGGCAACGTCGTACGGGGGTTTGGGTACAGCAGAGGTGATATCGTTTCAGCAAGCCCAAAACTGCTTTGACTAGGTTAGTTCACATTTCAAATGTTAAGTACTTTCGATTGAGGTAAGTGGTATTTGATTTGCTTCAGAACTGATAGAGTTATAGCGAAGTCTTTTGGAATTACATTGGATGGAAGCACAACAGATGATAACTCCAAAACTTCTCGACAGAATCCAACCAAATCTCGCAACAAGACGCTAAAAGTCATATAAAACAACTTGAATTAACTGATATAGTCCTCCATGTAGGTTGTTATAGAGCGCCGAGGGATATTATTCATCGCCAGGGATCAAGCACCTCCACCAACGCGAGAACGGAGCTGGATTCGAGACTTCAAGTGAGGGAAAGAGAGGTGAATTTGAAGAACGATAAGTTACTATATAATCCAACAGCATCCTTTTTCCTACGCACAGTAGCGTAGCTGCTGGCTGTTGAGCAGTGAGTTATTAGGTATGTCACCACCACAGTCGTTGACCAAATAGGGATAGGTAAGGATAGGAAATTTTACGGTTACCAGTCTCGTATAGACTGCATTGTAAGAAGATAATGGTTCTAATATTGTTCCTACTCAGTTGGTATCAGCCGCAAACTTTTCAAGTCTTGGCGGTGAATGTGTATATCGCAAGTGAATTGATAGTAAGGCTTGGCGCTCAGTTGCCCAGCCACCCACCCTATATATTCTTCCTCCGCTCTCTTTGTCCGAGCTCTAAGACACCTCACCTTCAACTTCTCTTTGTTCAACTCTTTGACATTTCGCAACCGTACACCCCCTTTCAACTTTTGAAAACAAAGAACTCGAGTCACTTCCACAATGGCACCACCCAAATTCAAACCTTGGGAGGTTGAATACTTCCTGGCCACCCGCACTGGTGCTCAGATGAGCCAACTATTGAGCGCCATCCAAGACCTGGAGGCTCGAAGACGTTTGACCTCACACCTCCTACACGCACCTCCAATTGTCAGCGGTCGTGCAATCATTTCTGCAAAGGGCAAGAAGGCCCTCAATGCCTACATTGCCTTCAGAGGTAAAGTTCAGCTCGCAATGTCTCACTTGAACTCGGCTAATCTGTGCAGCCTACTACGTGCTCATTCCGATACTCAGACGTTTCCCGATGAAGCTCCTATCAAAGCCAATGAGCATTCTATGGAATCATGACCTCTCCAGAGCACTATGGTTTCTCGTGGCGAAGACGTGGTCCAGCATTCGAGACCAGCTCGGTAGGGATGCGGCGCCGCTTGACCGATTCCTCGCAATCACCTGTCCACTTCTCGGAATTCCTACTCCAGAGGAATACCTTGAGCTCATGGGATGGGAAGTCACTGTCGACGAGAATGACGTCCCAAGTCTCGCACGCGTATTCACACCTACACCGGAATCTCTTGGACTTTCATCCGCGACTACAACCATGTCTGTTGACGACATCATCCGTCATTGCCAGTCAGTTGGCTATGCTGTGGGATACGTCTTCGGCGCAGTGTCTCAATCCCCGATGGTGCCTTCTGGAGAATCTCTCAGCATGGTCGTCGGAACGAGCTCAGCAATCGAGACCATGACGCAGGCTGCAGATCCAATTCACGATGCGCGCGTTGCTGCGCGAAAGCAACGCCGAGCCAAGCGACAGAATCGAGAAGAGCCTCAGCCCATCGTGGCCTTGCAAGAGCAGATTGAAGACACGCACGACCAGTTCTTCGACTTCAACATGCCAACTGCCTTCGACGAAGCATCAGCCCCCTTGCCAGACCCGTTGCCCCAACCAGAGCAGAGCTCTACCCAAGAGTCTGGGCCGGCAGACGACAACAACGATTTCTACAATGAGCTCAGGTGGACACTCGGCAATTATCTCGCATCGAACCAAGACGATGCTACTGATCAAATGACACAGAATCTGCCAACTCAACAAATGCCTCCACAGGAGTCAGAGTTAGACCTCGCTGCTGCTCTTGAGCAGCAATGGTTCCGGCCTACGAATGAAGACTTCTCTGATATGGTGGACTGGAATGGAAGCCAGGATATGTACTGATGGATGGATGGATGGATGGATGGATGGATGGATGAATGGATGGATTCTCTTGTATCGTAATAAATTTCAAAATTGATCACGTCTACCATACATACTTGCTTCTATTACTTACTTGTGGTGGGGGCATCTTGTTGACGTATTCTCGGTAGCATATTATCATTGGTACGCTTTAACTACTGGAGGTGAAGGTATCCAAGGTGAGGGGTCGTGAAGTTTCATCGAGGTGATGAATGACACTTGGTAAAATGGCATGTGCACGTTCATAACAGGTATTTACCGAAGCATTTTCACCGCCTTTGGGATTCGTTGCGTAAACACTCTCGAATTCTCCCCCCACTGGATCCCTCTAAACTTCATTCCCTTATCCGACAGGATGGCGACACCAATGATCTTGGTCGAAAATTGGAGTGAGCACCCTCCAGTCATTGTCGAGGAGATGACTTTTTCTGCACAACCAGATCCTCGAATCAGCTCAATCATCGAAAGCGTCGGAAAGCTCAGCAAACACCCAGGTCGTGCTCTGTACGATCGTAAGCAGACAAGAATCTTGCTGATGACTTTACCTAGCTAATGAAACCTAGGCTCGAACAAACGTGTCGTGCGCAACGTCGACCAGAGTTTTCTCAATACTATACACGAGTGCCTTGGTCTGCTTTGTGGATACTTCCAGTCTACTTCAGACGATGATGATCCATCTTCACATGAGAGCTTCCTGGCCCTTTCTGCACTCGACAAGGTGTTGCGCACGTGTCATGCTCTGAAGCATGGAGAAGAGCTCTTCAAGACAGAGGCTGAAGCCGAAATGTTCTGCAAACAGACAAAATATACCGTTAGATCCATCAGCATGGCCATCAAAGGGACCCGTAGTCGGGCTGAGGATGTCGCGTCTATTCGAGCTGGCTTCCGACCCGGCATTAAACCATGGCAACAGTTCCTCTCAAACAAGCCTCTGGACAAGATCTACCCAACCAAGATGCATCCAGCCCTCGAGTTCAAGCGTACAGCGGGGGAAGACGAGTCCAGCGATCCGGCCATTGTGCAATACCTACCGAAGGGTGCTCTGGCAATAATCCAGAGGCACCTTGCTCGTGATCAGAAGATTGCTGAAGAAGTCGCAGAGGTATGTGAGAACTATAAACCCCTACGGCATTCAATATTAATCCTTGTTTTCTTGAGAAGGAGATTGAGATGGAAGGTCAAAAAGAGGAGGCAGAGAAACTCCTCCAAGAATTTGAGGAAAACGTAAGCCATAACAACACCTTCTTGGGGGATGTATCTAATACGTTTATTCTAGTGCCCTAAGATTGGCGGAGCCTATACATATAACTCAGTCCGTGGTAACCGTACTATTGTCCGGAGTGTAAGCTATCCTCACGTTCTTTGGTGATTTTGCTGTTAATGCGCGTAAGGTATATGCTCCAAAAAGGCCCCTTCCGAATGACTTCTTGAGTGATAAGCGCCATGAGGAGGGTATCCTTGCTGGAATACCCCTCTTCTACTTGAACAGAGGAGCTCGTAAGTCAAATCTAGTAGTACAGTACGCGACACTATAATGCTAATGCCTGCGCAGACCAAATGAGGGATGAGGAAGAAGTTGTGTATCCGGGTGGTGATGGCAAATTTAATTTGTGGGAATATAGATCTGAAATCAAGCCTTCAAGATCTCCAACCCATAAATTTGACTTCTCAGAGATGTTCGAGGATTGGGCGGCGATTCAATGAGGGCTATTTGGGCTATGATATTGTCGTTTTCGGAGGGTAGGTTTGAGCTAACCATTTTCTTTACCATCAGCCTACAAAACCGATTTGGGCTCTGGGAAAGGCATCAAATCAAGTTGCCGTCCTTGAGGTTGATCAGAAAATACTATATGGAATAGTACTTCCCAGGTATATGCTGCTAAAGGACGCCGTGCCCCACCCTAATATGCAGTACCAGTCTATCACCAGAACTCCAAGGTCCCTGATGATACAGTAATCATCAACAAGCTTTCTCTAAACGCTTCCTACACCCGGACTAATTCAAAAAGCAAAAAATTGATGAAAGCGCCTGTAGCCGAGGGTCCGTGCGTCATCTGAAGAAACTTTTAGACACCTCGGAGTCCCCGCACTCACGATCACGTACACATTAACATCTTCACCTCACTTAATAATTCCAGGATTATTCGGCTCGCCTCAAACTATTCTTCGAGATATTTCATAATGGGTGTGCCATCGACCCAAGCTTCAAATGCTATCATCTACCTGACCTATGGGGCATTCCTGTCTGTCGCACGCTTCTGAAAGTATGGACCTAATGAAGACTGAAAGCTAACATCATGAGATTGCAGGATCACAGGTATCCTTATAGCGTGGCGTCTGCGCAAGCAATCGAAATTGGAGTACTTATCAAGCAATAAGTCACAAAAGGGTCAGCCTCTAGAAAGGGCGGCGTTCAAACGCTTAGCCCTTTCATCTCAAACTCAAGTCTAATTTGAGCTCGAAGGAGTGTTGACTAATTGGAAATAGGTGTTCCGCTCGCTCTTAACTTCATAGCGTCCGGTGAGTAGTCGAATAAAACCACCAAACTCAATACCAGCGGCAGCGGCAGCAGCGGAATCACATCAGCACCCTCACAGAGGGAAGGCCGGAAAGGCAACCGCACCGAGCATTGGAGGTACCTCTATGTGTAATTTGGGCAAGTTCGTCTACCAGGTTCGTATTCGATCTCTCACAGGATAGGACTCGTCGACGGCTGATGCCATGCGTTCACGAGATCGTGCGCATGGCAGAAACGTGAATGAGCAATTCTGTGCGGCTACACTACGGGCGCTGAGCCTACATGGATCTTGGAATGAGCATGCATAAAAGATTGCAATGTTTTTCCAGACCCTCGTTGGGCGAAGCTGAGAAGCACCGTAAAGACTCGATCAAGATAATGCTTGCGTGAGGAACGTGCTGCCGCGCTTTTCCTTGTTACCATTCATCCTTTCTCACGGTTTAGAAGCTGACACAGATTTTCATCACCCAACAGCTCTCGGCTCTGGTATTTTGTTCTCCTACCCCGAGATAGCAACCATCTGCGGAGTACAAGGCTTGGTAGTGTATGCACTTTCATCGTCTTTGCCGCTTCTGGTATTCGGCTTTCTTGGCCCTATTATCAGGCGCAAATGCCCACAAGGTTTTGTTCTTACGGAGTGGACTCGACAAAGATATGGAGCGATTACCGCTTTATTTCTTAGCTTTTGTACGTAAGTAATTGACTTGACCAACCAGAATAGTAAGTCGATACTGATAAGATCAGACTTATTACTCTTTTTCTGTACATGGTCGCGGAGCTTTCAGCATTGCAGCAAATTGTGAATGCGCTGACGGGATTGAATGGGCTACCCGCCGTCATTGTGGAATGTGCTGTTACCAGCATTTACACCGGTATGAGAATTTTCACTTCCTGTCCAGCTACAATTACTAAAGGCGCTTAGCAATTGGCGGTTTTCGAGTGTCGTTCGTGACGGACAATATTCAAGGCGCGATGGTCGTTGGTCTAATCATCCTGGGAGTGATCAGTGTTGGAGTTGAGACGCATATCGATCGGAGTTTGATTGACAAGTCCGGCTTCCTCAAATCAAGTTTGCTGGGGTGGCAGCTTGTATATATTCTACCTGTGGCCATTCTGACTAACGACTTTTTCATTTCTGTAAGTAATCTCGATTCTTGCGATGAAGTATCCCTTCGCAGTCAGTGCGCGATATCACTAACATGAGGCCAGGGATTTTGGCTTCGAACATTTGCCTCCCGCACTGATAAAGATCTCTGGATCGGTGTTATCATCGCCACTGTTGCCGTCACAATCATTCTCACTCTTGTTGGGAGCACAGGCCTTCTCGCGGCATGGTCAGGCGCTTGGTCACTAAATGATGCTGACGATGGATACCTCTCTTTCTTTCTTCTTCTTGGGCAGCTTCCTGCTTGGGTAGTGGGCATCGTGCTTGTCATGGTGGTCTCTCTTAGCACCGCTGCCTTCGACAGCTTCCAGAGCGCTATGATCAGTACTGGCAGCAATGATATATTCCGGAACAAGATCAACCTGTGGATAATCCGAGGCTTTGTGGTGCTCATCATATTCCCTGTCGTTGTGGTTGCATTGAAGAGCCCGGATATACTGCAGATTTATCTCATTAGCGACCTAGTGAGTGCCGCACTTGTTCCTGTATTGGTACTCGGACTATCGGACCGTTTCTATTGGTTGCGAGGCTTTGAAGTTGTGGTTGGTGGCTTGGGAGGCATTCTTACGGTTTTTCTCTTCGGCTTGGTCTACTATCACGGAGACGCGGATGAAGCTGGAAAATTGATCCTATTGGAAGGTGGACTCTACGCTAACGACTGGAGTGCGTTCGGTAAGTATCTTGAGGAACCACATCAAATTAGAAAAATGCATTTACTCACTCGAATTAGGTGCCTTCGTCGCTGCACCTGTCGGTGGAATCCTATGGGCTTCCGCAGCCTTCATATTCCGAATCATCGTCCAATTTAGCGTCGCTCGGATCAAAGGACATCGTTTTGATGCATTTGATCGCCCTGCTACTTACTCAAACGAGGCCGGAATAGATGGGGAAATAGACGACGTTGACCGCGACATGATCACGGGGTCTACTTCAGACGTGAAAAGCACTGGTAAATTCTTTTAGCTTTTCGCAGCTTCTCATCCCCAGATCGAGAATCAATGAGATCTGCTAAGAGCAAATTCGCTTGTCAGAATAAGCCCAGGCTCTATTCTATTCTTCGGCAAACTCCATGTATACACCTCAAGACTCTGGGATATTGCTCTGAGCTCCAGACTGGCGCATCGAAATTCTCTTGTTATCTCTGTTTGGAAGTAATCTATGGCCATTTTGGCTCTTCTACGAATCCTAATAATCGTTGTATGCGTACCTCTGGTGCCTTTTATAAGCATTCCACGATCACAGTACTTCAGTGCTATTGTGACTGCGACGAGCCACAGCATGTGGACACACGCCCTCTCTTTTAAAAAGGAGATCGATTCTGCGGCTCCTACACCAAGAGAATCAACATTGTGTGATCATAGCCAGCATTTATTCATCACTTCCACGTCACCTTTAGCTTTAGCCGTTTAAGTTCAGAGCCTTTAGCTAAGCTTGCGATAGAAGTTCATCAAACCACAATGTCTTATTTCTTCCCGCCGAGACACTGGCCAAATTATAAACATTTCGCCGCTGGCGGTCTCCAATTACGGGTTAGGTTTAGAGAAAGATATAAGATCAATTACTTTCTTGAAGCCTTATGTGAAACTCTTGTAACTAATAGCGATCTCAACCTAGTGAGACTTTACAAGATCGGGTTGACGACACCCGCGACAAAGCTCTTCGGATTCAGCACACATCTGCCCTCTGCCTTCAACAAAACATCATGCTCTTTGCTAGACCTGTTCCCCCTACTAAAAAGTTTTACATAAAGGCATGGGTAGGCAAATGACGACACGGGGAAGCGTTGCACCGAGCCAAGACAACGCCACTAATCAAGTGACTTGTTATGTGCCTTTTCAACCAAGATATAATAAAGTTACATTTGATGACAATTACTAACTCGGGTAGGTACTTACCAGGAAACAATTACCAAATTCTGCTTCGGTATGATAGTTCAGCAAGCCTTCTTCCTGGTTTGCTGCCCACTAACTGGCCTTAGTAAGCAACGCTACCACCTATAAATGAGGACTTCTCTGCGCAGATCAACCAAAAGAAGGAACCCGTCGCATCCAAAGGAGACTTACAACCCCATTTCATGATGAGTAGAAAGAGAAAGCGAATGCAACCAAGGAAGCAAACATAATGTACCTGAATTAGAGGTACTGCCCAAGACAATCAGGGGAAGGAAACAATTCGTTCAACGGGGGACACGCAACACCCCTCCGTGGTAAGTAGAACTGAAATCGTGCTTATAACTGGATCACGGAACATCTCTCCATAATAGGTGAGAAGATATGCAGCTAGGGAGGATCGCCGGGCGTGCGGATCTTGCAAGTACAGTCTACGACAATGCGGAGAGAAGATAGAGCGTCGAGGGACAGATCGGTAAGACGATCGACGTAGCGGAAGAGTGACAATAAGAGCTGTTTTGAGCTCGTAATAAGAGGCACGAGGGGTCGAAGTGAGGGATCGAGAGTAATGAGGATAGAAGGCGGGGCATGGGCTATGTCTCATTGTCTTAAAAAGAAAGCACAGAACCTAGCTTTAGTAATCTCTCATGCCTTGCCTGATCAACGTGTCTTGCTATGTATTCATTCAGATATTGAAAGGCTCCCTGATAGAACTTCTGTCGAAACCAATGAGCGTTGAGTAGAGGGGAAGGCATCTAGGAGAGTAGGGTGCAATTACTAATATGGGCCTGCTCCGCAACAATTTGATGACAGTACGGTAACAGGGTTTAAAGGCACGTTTTTGCCACGAAAAGCTATTAATGAGTGGGACCCGTCTGAGGACGTGTATGAAATACCATAATGCTCAGTTCATTGACAAGGTTTACGTAGACACTCCGATCCCAAAACCCGCTACATACATCAGAGTACCCCAACCCAAGCATCCAAGGGTGTGTACGGTTGCGAAATGTCAAAGAGTTGAACAAAGAGAAGTTGAAGGTGAAGATGGACTCTAATCTTCCATGCTGTCCACATATTCCTTCAGCCCCATTAGGCCCGCCAGCACAGCTTCCTCTGTCCGGATTGTCCTACTTCCTTGTCGAGGAACCAAATTGACCCACGCATCAAAGGCCTCGCTCGTATTATGCTTGCCGATACTTCTTTTCGCCAATTCGGGATCGGCAGCGACGGCTGCCTCAAGTCCGGCAACCCCACCGAAGACTACAAGAAGGTGTTTGAATTCTTTAGGTAGTCTGGCCGAAGGTTTGAGGGAAGGCGCAGAGGCTGTGCTCTTGTCGGGGAGAACTGTAGATAGAGGAACGCCCCGTTCGCTGGTCCCGATACAGACATCGTAGCCATCCTCGTAAAGAGATTCGGTAAAGACATCAGATAGAGATGTGCACCGTCGAGTTGTGTATCCCCAATAATACCCAGCTTCTTCCCTTGGTGCTGATGGGTTCACTGCTTCTGCATCTAATCTGTCGGTATCCGCGGCAGATAAGGAGGGAAATGAAGGAGGGGTGTCGTTTGTCGAGAATTTGAGCGTCACGCGCGTAAATGGTGGAATGCTCTGTGGAATCCGAATTGGATGAGGCAAGCCGCAATCTACTAGAGATGAGGCAGGTGTATTTGCTTTCATCTTAGCCCCGCTTTTCCCCTTGGCTTTCTTAGAATGGTGGCCAGGTGGTGATGAAGCATTCGAAGAAGCTTCCGCAAAGTCTTTATCAATGGTGACACCTTCTCGATATTGACACCATTCATCCGGTCGCATGTGATGTGGCATGTCCAAACTCGGCAACATGCCCGCTCCTCTTAAATTTGGATGCTGCGGGAAGAGCTGTCTTCTCAGGTGTGGAGGCATGTCCAGATAACTGAGGATGTGGTATAAGAATTGATCCGGATTCTGCCAAGGCTCATCGTTCTCGGCGATTTGTGCTTTCTGCTTGATTACAAGCTTACTCCAGTAATCGGTCGCATTACCTTTGTAAGATTTGTCGCTGAGGGCGTTCATCAGTTTCGCGGGATCTGGTTGAAATTGACCGTCATCGAAAACAATGACTTCATCAACACAAAACATAGCGCAAGCGCGTGCAATTCGACCGGCCAACACCATTTTCAAGTCATATGTCATGACACTAGCATTACCGCATTAGCTTCACCTAGGATTGGGAGGATGAACCGAAGTGAGGGTCTCTAAAGAAGGTGATGGGATTGACATACTTTGCAATGATGCTGCCTGGTAAAGCTACACTTAAAGTGTATTGTCTCCCTTTTGATGGCTGGAAAACCGCGGAGGGTTTCGAGGTATCCAAATCACCATTGACCGAGGAGCCCTGGTGAAGGACGACATTTCGTTTCCGCTTCTGTTGAGGCTCTCAGCATGATGAAATTTTAGCGAGTAGGGAGTGCTTGGTATTACCCTTGTACTGGTCGCCATAAAATCGGCGGCGATTAGGTCGAGGATGGAGTGGAGTTGCGATGGAGAGAACTCAGGCGTATATTTCAGCCTGACGCGAACTCGGCGAAAAACGCGGGTCACATGCAGAATTAGCGCGACCCCGAAGCCAAGCCGATGCCCAGAGTCCTTTAGTCCTTCAGACGGCGCAGCAGAAAAGACGGCACAGCAGAACAGACAGCACGGCGCTGGAGCCTTCCGTCTCTTTCCTGACCGTTTCTCCTTCGCCTCTATCTCGAATTCCTAAATCTTGCTTCTACTCACACATTGGAAAACGAAAGTACAATCCACCAAAATGACCAAAGAAAAGGCCGTCTACATCAAGGATAGTGAGGTTGTATCCAGGTAGGCGCAACAGCATTTCCGATGCCAAATCCGATCACTTGCTAACTGTTTAAGCCCGCCGTCTCCTCCTTTAGCCTCCCGCATTCGAAGCTTTGGAGACTCAATCTTCATATTCGTCATGCTCTACTTCACGACCCTCTTCTCCACCGATACATACGCTGCCGCCCTCGGATCCCCGTATCGTGCCGACAGTATACAACGACCGTATTTGGGTAGTGGCTGGTCTTCAAACAACTCCGGGAGTCGATATGGTGGGGCTGGATATGGGAGAAGATCCGGCGATGGAAATGGAGATCGGCCGAAAAGAATTGGCGGAATGTCAACAGATGAGAGTAGGCCAACAAGGCTGATTGTTGCGGCGAACTGCGGAGCGTGTGCTGGGTAAAAGTCTGAGGAGGAGCATACTGACTATTGGTTTTCACAGGCGTTGGTAGTCTGGGTTCTTCAGTTGTGGCTATCAATGAACTCTGCGCTGCATGCACAACCAAAGGCCAATTCGATCATTTCAAGCTCCCTTTGAAACTCCCCTCTGAATACCAGCTAACTTCTTGGACGAGCTCTAAGAGAGATGCCAGGAACTATGCAATCCACCCACGTATGTATCGTTTTTCCTACGGGGGTGATACCACTCAATGAGATTGGGTATGTCTGACAACGGAACCTAGAACCTAACTAAAAGCATCATTTAAAAAAAGTCTGAAGTTAGGACTGATCTGCTGTGGTTTTCATTTGAGAATGGATTCCCTATTGGGTAACCTTCATGTGCATTTTGTCCGCTCACTTGATACATGCTAGGGTAAGCTTCCACGCCAACCCATAGAGGATACGAGGCCTTGGCTTTCACACTTCGAGTTCAAGTGTTCCAATAGACGAGGAACAAGGGCTATATTTCCGGCCAAAAAGGATTGGGTACGGATTGGGTGTTGAGCCCCTACGTGAGCTATTATACATGGAAGGTAACTCCCATAAAGAGTTAATTCACTGTTTTAGAGTGGACATCGTATCGTCTGTGTGCACTTTCGTAATCCAACAAAGACAATATCCTAATAGACCGAGCAAGCCAATAGACCGGAGCTACTCAAGCCTTGCCGGATCCCTGTCGGATGGAAGTGTTGAAGGATAAGACGGTTAGAAATAAATTCTTGAGCACCTATTGAATTTGTCCCAAGTCTCCCTGTACACATTGAATAAGTTTGGTTCAAAATAAAAAAATATTCTTCAATAAGGGAACTTAATCTTCATCAAAGATTTGGTACACATTGTCCAAGATGCATTGGACAACGCGAACCTGGAGACCGGCATCTTGCATATTTTCGCCTTGGTGGGGGCCCATGATGGTTGGCCTGTCGTAAGGAAGAGAAGTTAGCGTATTTGCGATGAACTTGATTTGATATAGGTACTTACGCCCAGCAGATGCTCAAGTTACTTGTACTCATGCGGTTCGCCTCGGATCGTTGTACTACGCGGTTCAGGTGCTTCCGTATATTAGTTTGTAAGCCGTGAATCGGAGGTGTTACTATCAACTTACCAATACTAGAGCTCGGAGGGTGGCATAGTTGGGGTCAGGTAGTCCGTTGATGGTCGCGTGCATCGCGTCGCGGCGGACGATTTCATCGTCTTCACGCGCCGCGGTAATGAATTCTAGGTAATGTTCTTTGGTCAACAGCGGATCCGGTAAGTCGCGGAAGAACTGTTTGAGGAGCCCAGCGACACTATTCACATCATGCTGGAACGCCTCTGGATTGCGGAAGTCGACCTGGTTCGCATCTAGTTGTGGTCAGGAAACTGCGGAGCTTTTCGGGAAAGAGAGAGACAAACCGCTGTCAAACAAATGTTTCATCGCCTGAATATGTGACGCAGTGCCGGGAATTCTGTAGATACCTTCAACCTCCAAGCCATAAAGATCTACACCCTGAATGCACTGATACACGACCATTGGAACAGGCGTACCATCCCTCCTAAATAGCTCATCCAAGGTGACGCCGAACACAGGCTTCAAAGGTGGGGCATTGTTGTGGGTGATCCCCGTAGAAGGTTGTGGCATTTGGTGACCTGCCGAGCCACGAGAAAATGGCTGCTCTTGGTATTGTGAGTGATTCGCTTGGGGTGGATACGTAGGATTCTGATTGAGGCCACTGTAATGACTGGATTGCTGGGGAGGGTGCTGTTGCTGATAACCTGTGTTGTAACTTTGAAAGCTAGGCTGCTGCACTGGTTGAGAAGGCGGACGCGGTTGCGGCGGCTGGAATTGCTGGGGTGACTGAGTTGACTCTCGATGGTGAGTCGAGAAGGAAGGTGGTGGTTGCTGAGAAGTTGACAACTGCAACGACTGCCGAGGAGCAGCAGGAGGTGTGGGTTGCGCTTGCACCTGGGTGAGAGTCTACTTCTTGTAAGTCATGTGTACGTGACTTTGGGCATGTCCATTACGTACAGGATGCTTCTCATACTTGAGCTCTGAACGCCTAGCTGGCACTTTTCCAGCGTGTCCCAGAATGAATTGCTCGAAATCTTTATCATTATCAATTTGATAGATTAGCTGGTTCATACTTGGCGGCAACTCAGATGGGCCATCCCTAAGTTCTTGGGGACTGATCACCATGCCATTGTTGACCAACAATTTCTCATTGAAGGAAGCTGTTCATGAATCTTAGTCAAATGCTGGATGGACAACGTATGCAACTTACCGAATTTCTGCATTTGCATGGTCAGCGCGGCATCTATCTCCTTTACAAGGTCTAGCAGCGCTTCGATATTCTGTGGTCGCGTGGTAGACACCAATTCTTGTCGGTATGTTTGAGCGGCCTGAACTTTGGAAGCATAGTCAGAATCAGCGGCTTGGACCTTCCGATGTAGATCCTCTTCATGCTGCGCCGCTGATTTCGGACCTTTGAGACCAAACTTCCTGCCTGCACCAGTATCTCCAGTCTTGACTCTGTCATAGTCTTCAGCCAAAGAATCATATTTTGCCTTAGCCTTTTCCGCCAGAGTCTCGGCGTCCTGAACTTTCTTCTCCGATGCCAAAGCTTGTTGTTTCAGGGCTTTCCTGCTCTGTTCTATCTTGTTCGCCAAACCCGTCAAATCCTCGTACATCTGATGTAGTGAGAGTCCAAACTGAGAACCGTTCTCCGCGACCCGTTCATTGGCCAGCATGACCTGTTCAAGTTGGCGCTGGTAGCTCTCATGACGAGCTTCGTGTTTACGGATCGAGTCAAGGCTCAAACGACTGAGCTTCTTAAGGCCGTTCGATTGCTCTTCCTCTAAGGCCCCGCGCCGCTTCAGGAAACCAGCAAAATCCTACTGGGAGTTAGCGATTTTCTAGGCGCGCGGGTTCTCGAACATACTCTAGCAGAAGCAAGGCTCGCCTTTAGCCGACTTAGCAAAGTGTTGACCCCAATCTGTCAGGACATTAGCTTCTTTGGCCTTGTGAGCACCAGGTTGCACCAACATCCGAGTACAGAATATCCCTGACAACTTGCTGAGCCTTAGGATCATGCTCCACTTGTGATTTCGAAGTTTCGAAGGGCTGTGCGGCATGAGCGACGCCCGGAACAGATCCATCTGCGGGTGAGGAAGTAGCACCATCTACGGAATGGCCGTTGGTGTTAGCAGTGGAATTGGCAAATGTATCCGAAGTGAAGCTACTGTCGTTGCTCATCTCCATGGGAGGAAGTGTCGGCGGCAGAGACGCCATGGCTCCTTTGATATCAACCTAGCACCAGCAATTAGTATTCGAAGCGCATAGACACCTCAAAGACTGCGACGTGGGAGTGAGAGATCTGACGTCGAGATCAAGACTGACGATTGTGGAGGAAAGCTTGCTACGCGCATTAACAAGGACAGCCACATGCACGGACCACCATTTTACGCCGAACGATATGGAGCTCCCAGACATCACTCTTCAATGCATCCCACCGAATCGACCAACGCTGATACACTTTCGCCAGCGTAAACTAACTGCTCAATTATCTTCATTTCGTCTCAATCTAAAGTTCTTCCAACATGCCGGAGAGAAACCATGCGGGCCACACTGCATTGCCGGAGATATCAACCACACTTCCTGAAGAGGTCATAACGTGTCTTCAGAATGCACGGTTTGTATGTCTTCTTTCCCGTTGCTCTTCAGCTTACAGCTCTCTGGACCGAGGGCACCTCAGGAAGACTCTTGTACTATTTGCTCACTAACCCGCCCTTTCTTACAGCTCCACCTTGCAACCTCCAGCAACAACGTCCCCCACATCTCTTTGATGAATTACACCTATCTTCCCTCTTCGCCCTACAGCTCCACACCCACAATCATAATGACAACGCCACCATCAAGCCGCAAAACACTCAACCTGGCCTCCAATCCTCTCGTCTCTCTCCTCGTTCACGATTGGGTATCACACCGACCTCCCACGCTCTCTCAGCCAGGTCGAAGCCCATCTCCAACTCGCCCAGCACCCAGAGAAGGCTCCCTAGCCGAATTGCTGCTTGGCATGAATACCGCGTCGCTCTCCCGCATTAGTACAACCATAAATGGTACTGCCAGTCTGGTCCCTACCAGTACGGAAGAAGAGGCTTGGTACAAGACTCAACATCTGGCGAACAATACCTTTGGTCCCTCCAACGCTGCCGAGGCCTTTTCCTCGAGTCCGGCAACTGGTGGAGGGTTGTGGGCCGGTATACGGAGTGAGGGAGACGGCGAAGCGGTCGGTGCCGCGGGAGGGCAACCAGACGAAGAAGGGGCGCGGGAGGGTGATGGAGGAAGAAAGTGTTATATGGAGGGTGAAGAGGTCAGGGTCGTGGTAGTGAGGATTAGGGATGGGAGGATAGCGGATTGGAAAGGACAGGTGAGGGATTGGGTCGTTCAAGGGGATGGAGAGAGCCAGGCGGTGTTGACAAATGGAGTATGAAAAAATGCTTGAGGAGTTTTGAGGGACATATTAAACGCATAGAATGACAGGCTAATGTGGAGAGTAATTTCGCGAATTCCGTCCGTTTGTTTGATGCAAAGGATTGTAAAGATAATTTTGGAGGCTTTGCATTTCCGAAAAAGCTACCGCACTTCCTACCAATGTATCAGCTGAGAAAGGTCTTAAAGTCTGAACCACAACCTAAATGAACGAGCGCAGGGCTATGTCCCTTTCTTAGTGTTGTACATGTACACGGACTGAGCACATCTCATGAGAGACTATGAAAACGATATGAATTAAAGATATATGCTTAAAAGTGAAGTCCTATGCACCCCATGGTCAGAATTAGTCAACCTCCTAAGGTTGAATAAATTAAAAGCAGGTGCCGGAATTGTAGCAGTGACTCCGGTTCTTTCATCGCAGGTGTTGAAAGTGTATGAACCCCGTAATGGCACCACATGCATCCTGTCGCTGCCCCGCTCAATCCCAGCCAACCAGATTACCTTTCTTATAAGGGGCTTCCAAGGCTATCTGTAATTGCATTCAAAGGCACAGTGTGGATGATCCGGACATTGGCTTAGATAACACGAGCGTTAGCAGAAGCTTCCCTGTGCGCCCTTCCTACGATGAAGTAATGATGGGATGTTTGCTTCTCACTCGGCCTTCTTCGCCATGTCAGCTTGATTGCGCAGATTAGGAGCAGTCGTGTTTTGCTGCTCCAAGTCCGCAGCCCACAAGGCCGCGCCGACGGTGTTCGTGAAGGCGAAGAAGATACCCGCAACGGGCACGATTTCAAGAAGGACAGCAAGGATACCAAAGCTATCATCACTTTAGTATGGGATGGCAAGATAAGGCAGTGGACGCGTGAAATACCTTGTATACGCAGCTTTTCGCTTCTCAATGAACTCCTCCTTCTGGCTGGAGTTCATCTGCTTTAGCTGGAAGTACCTCGTATGCGCCGTCGGACCGAACTTCTTTCCCTGTAGTATAACGAAAAGAACGGTTCCAACAATAGGGATCAAATTCAGGGGTAGGTATATGAAGTAACGGATGATAGCCTTCGGAGTGTACTTTGCGAAAGGTTTCTTGATGATTTTTCCAAGTTTGGAAATTGGGTCGCCACCTGGACGGATCTGCCGCTCGGTGGATACTAGTGAATTCATATTCCTCGATAAAAGGGTCTGAGGATGAAGTCAGCTTCAAGCTCTTGAGAACGCCGGGGTCGAGGTTCACTTACGCCATCGAAAGTATCGATGAGTGCATCGTCGATCAAGAAATTCTTACTGAGAACCGAAAGAAGGGTCGAGCTTTCGCTGAGAACAAGAAGAACGGTAGTCAGAATGGCAAGAGGCCCATTGACAACGGTCAAAACTGCGGCTTGGGGGACATATGTCACTGCAAACATGAAGGCGGTAACCCCGAGCCCGAGGGATAAGGTAGGTACAATTTTCGACATCAAGGGTTTCCACAGGCTTCGGTGGGTGCAGAAGTACCAGATTCCCTTTCGACTCGTTAGGATGGCATTCCTACATTAGAGGGTTGGAACATACCTTGGCGGGATAGAGGTATGCGCCTGAGCGCACAGCATCTTGGGTGAGGCTTTTGACATGCTCGAACTCCTCCACGGCAGTTTCTTTGACTTTCTCCGACATTTGGTTTGGTAGATGGGCTTGTTAACTCGGAATGCGGTAGGGGGTAATATTTTTAGGAAATGGTGAAGGTTGGAGGTTGGAGGTTGACGCGATGTGCCGTGTTTTCTGTCATCCCACTTCGGCTGCCAGGCTACGAACGACGTCACCGAACAGATCCGTATGCCAAGAGTAGCTGAAAACATTTGAAGAACTCAGGTATGGATTTTGTGATGCTGTTCGCCATTCAACATGTTTTTAGAATTGGACCAGGTGGACTGCTATGCTATTCGTTCGGGAAGGTAGGTCGTCCAATTGGGCATTCAGAATCCAAAATGATCTGGGACGATCTGCATTTTGCCTCAGCGGCCGGCCGTACCTGAAAGCACGAAGTCCCGATATTGCAGTGCCATGGGTAGCTTCGCCAACGCTATGGAGTACACCTGGGCACATTGTAACGCAATGCCATGTGACACGGGTAAATAGACAAACAACTTGCGCACCCGAAGCACAAGCTGGCATTTTGTCCGGGCTGAATGCTCCCCGCAAACGATGACGCACAGGTGACACTCACCAGCCACACACTAAACTGCTCTGAGTTGGTGGCAATGTTTTTCTCGACCTCAATCGTGGCGCTCTATACTAAGTTCCTTGATTGCTCAATGTCGAGAGGCCGAGACAGAGGGACTCGCTCCACTTGATGCCGTACGGGGCTAAAGCTGCGTAGCACGAGAGTGATTTGCTTCCAAGGTTGGCAGAATGAGTGACTTAGCTCGTCGCGCATTCCTCGGCGCCGGCCTTTCCAACCGCCATGTGCCCGTTTGCATAGGCGGAAGGCACGACCGTGACCCAAAGCAGTTTCACCGCTTCTCAATTGCCTCATTGCGGGCAGGTATGCGCTTGTCATTTGCCATGACGTAGCTGCTTCGTCTCTTCAACATAAAAGCACACGCTCTCTGAGACTCTCCCTCCAACACCAACTCTAACACAAACCCCAATCAACTCACCTCACCACTGCACCTCATTTACTTCTTCCAACTCATCACCCAAACACACCTACTTCAACTTTCCAACTTCTACCACATTCACAATGGAGAAAATCAAGGCCAAGGTTGAGCAGGTTCTCGGCAAGGACACCTCTAACACTGATACAACCACTTCCCACACTGGTACTTCCCACCCCGGCCATCATGAGACGGCCACTGGAGGTCCTCACTCCAGCCATGCAGGTGAGAAACCCTTCACTCCTTGACCCGCCTCCTCAACTAATCCAACTAGGAAACGTGACCGACCCCACTGTGTCAAGTGGTCATTCCACAACGGGCGGCGGACTAGGTTCAACCGGCCATGCGACTGGGGGCCATGGCAATGAAGGTCTTACAGGACACTCAACGACTGGCGGAATCGGCCAAACTGGTCACAACACCGGTGGCTATGGCAATGAAGGCCTTACGGGCCAACAGGCTTCCGGTGGACTCGGCTCAACCGGCCATACGACTGGAGGGTATGGTAACGAAGGTCTTACAGGACAAAACACCGCAACGGGCGGACCTCACAACAGCAACCTCTTGAACAAGTTGGACCCGAGTGTGAAGACTGGTTCTGCTGGAGACTCAACGACGAGCGGCTTTGGCAGTGAAGGACTCTCTGGTCAAACTGGCCACACTGGTCACCACCACCACGCACCTGGCGGGCCTCACGAAACTGTAACTGGTAAGTATCCACTCAATCAAACGGGATTCAGCTAATGATTACCAGCCAACAAACTTGACCCAATGGTCGGTGGAGGTGCTGGCGGATATGGCTCCACAGGTAACACGACTGGTGGTGGACTCGGCCAAACTGGCCATCACACCGGACATCACGCCGGCTATACCGGTCAAACCACCGGAGGTTATGGCAACGAAGGTCTGACAGGACAATCGACCACTGGCGGACTCGGCCAAACAGGTGGACTCGGCCAAACAGGCCATCACACTGGCCATCATACTGGTCAAACCACAGGAGGTTATGGTAACGAAGGCTCGACGGGCCAATCTACCACTGGCGGACTCGGTCAAACTGGCGGACTCGGCCAGACTGGCCATCACAGCGGCCATCATACTGGCCAGACTGGTCAAACCACAGGTGGTTATGGCAATGAAGGTCTTACGGGACGTAACACCAC
This sequence comes from Hysterium pulicare CBS 123377, assembly GCA_000467715.1. Classification (NCBI taxonomy): domain Eukaryota; kingdom Fungi; phylum Ascomycota; class Dothideomycetes; order Hysteriales; family Hysteriaceae; genus Hysterium; species Hysterium pulicare. The sequence goes on along the minus strand of AJFK01000280.1, from coordinate 13,518 downwards.
TGGAGGCTATGGAAATGAGGGTCTTACAGGACAATCTACCACAGGCCAAGGCTACGATCAAGGCTACGGTCAACAAGGTGCCGGCACACACGGCCATAATCAGGCCGGAGGTGTTGGAATCGGCAGCAACCTTCCAGGCCCTGCCTCTAACACTGCTGGTCCACACAAGGTGTGTTAATTCTCATGGACATAATCCATTATATCAAACCTCATTCACTGATATTTTGCAGTCCGACATGCTCAACAAGGTTGATCCTCGCGTTGACTCTGATCTTGATCAGAGCAAAACCGTTGGTGGCAACAAGACTTATGGCCAGTAGGTTGCCTGTGCCGCAGCCCTCCCGACCCATATTGTTATCTTTTCCTAATGCATTGTTTTCTCATCTCACTTTCGACTTTTCAGGTTTGACGGTTCCAACAACACCGTGCCGGATGCAGCCAAGCATTCACCAACTGAATTTCGCCACAAGCATGGCAGCGATGTCACTGGTGCCACTGCGCCCGGTCAGACCATGACAGATCATCAACGTCGTCACTCTCTCAAAGATAACACATTGTCCGAATATGGATCGGGAATGCACTAGTCTGCATTGCTTTCAGAGCCTACTATGTGCTCATTCCGATAGTCAGGCGTTTTCCGATGAGGCTCCTATCAAAGCCAATGATCATTCTATGGACTGATGGGCTCCCCAGAATACTATGGTTTCATGGCAAGGGCGTGGTTTATTGGTTGTATGATGGTAGGTTCATGCCATGAATGTATTATACTATTACGAGATACCATGAATGCATCTGATTCCCTTCAATGAAGATACCTATGATGTCCATGAAGCTGAGTGATTCGCATTGCGAAGCTGAACTATACTACCATGCGGGACTGATACAGTCAACCCTCCTGAAGCCCTTCAAAGCAATTGCTAAGATCATTTTTCGAAAAAGAGATTGGAGTGGTAACAATCCACATGTTCATTACTGCAGTTGCATTCCAAGGTTGGCAAGCTTCATTACTACTGGTGCCTATATGTTTTATCATGGTAAACAGCGTTGGAAAAGATTGCCATGAATACTGGTGCCAGGTACAATTTGCATTAAGCAAGCTTTTCAGCTCCAAACCTCCCGAATTAGAGGACTTTAACAGGTCCTCGGGCCATCAGGATACACAGTAATGAGATCCGTATTGCAAGGTTGAATATATGCCATCTAAAAATGCTATAAATGCTAAGCCATAGCTAGTCAAACGATACAATGGCATATATCGTATCCTTGTAAGACGCCAAATATGATGCAATGCAAATCTAAAGACGTGGCAACCCAGCAATCAGAACAGCGTTGCCGTTTAATCCTTTCGCTCAATTTTACCCAAACAATTGGTATGAGAAAGACAGAACGAAATTCAAGGTTTGAGAGATACTCCACTGTTAGCCATCGGTCTCCATAACATTAATAGCACCTCATCTTCTCATATCCCCTTGCCGACCTCCTTGAAGTCACCCGCAGCCTCCGCTAATGCAGTTTCGCTCTTTCTCGCCCTCTTCTTCAATACATTTTCAATGAAAGCCTCTCCAGCTTTGTAGCTACTTCGGACGAGAGGGCCGGAGGCGCAGTAGAGGAATCCCAAATCCAAAGCCCGCTGGCGCCAGAGCTCGAAAGTGTCCGGAGTGACGTATTCGACGACAGGCATGTGGCGCTTTGTGGGCCGCATGTATTGGCCAAAGGTTACCACGTCGACGTTGATTTTGCGGAGTTCTGGAAAAGCAAGGTCAGTAATCAGTCGAGGCGCAAGTGAGAGTGAATGCTGGATATACCTCGTAAAGCATGCCAAATCTGGTCCTCGGTCTCCCCTAAACCTAACATCATACTAGTCTTGGTGATCAGGTTCTCCTTTGCTTCCTTCGCCGCGTTTAAGACTTCCAGACTCTGCCTAAACTTTGCCCTTCGATCTCTCACAGATGGTGTAAGGACTTCCACGGTCTCGATGTTGTGTGCATATACATCCAGGCCGCTTGTTGCAACCATTCGCACCATATCCAGGTCTCCTGCATAATCGCCCGTCAATGCTTCGACTAGCATAGTCGGAGCCTTTTGCTTGATTTTCATTATTGTTTCCGCGAAATGCCTAGCACCTCCGTCAACTAGATCGTCTCGATCCACGGACGTTAGTACAACGTATCCCAACCCCCACCTCGACAAGGCCTCGGCCGTGTGCTCCGGTTCATGTGGATCCAGCGGCGGTGGGGCTTTGGAGGTCTTGACTGAACAGAAGCGACAGCCGCGTGTACAGGTATCGCCCATGAGCATGATGGTAGCCGTAGCCGCGGACTTTGAGGAACCGCCCCAGCAGTCGGAGATGTTGGGGCACCGGGCTTCTTCGCATACTGTGTGGAGATTCAGCCCTCGCAAATCATTCTTGATCTTCTTGAAGTTATCGCCCACGGGCACAGGGGTCTTCAGCCATTCGGGAAGCCGCGTTATCTGTTTCTTCTTTCCTTCTGGTCCTACAAAGGCGGTCTTCAATTCGTAGGCTTCGGACGCGCTTAGCGGTTTTTCTGGAGAGCCGACAAAGTCGTTGAATGAAGGGCCGGAGTTTATTTTATCCCGGAAGTTGGTCGAAGGACGTTGAGGTTTTGAGGCCGAAGATGTAGGGTCGACGGCTGTGGCAAACGAGCGGGAAATATGTGAGGGCGCGGAGGGAAAGGTTCTTGGAATCGATGAGGCATACAGCCATCGACAGCGACATATAGAGGTAGCCATTGCCAAATAACAAAGGAGAAAGGAGTAGATGCGAGAGAGTAACGTTGCGGGTTGAGAATCAAAGATGGTGTGAAATCCGCGTCTGGCCGAGCAAGGCTGATGCATGATCCCCGAATGCCAAGATTTCTCGACCAAACACGACAAACACGACAAACACGACAAACACTCAACACTGCCTGCGAAATCCATCCCTGCATGTGGAAAGAGTGCACCACAAACGTCTTCCCATTCCACCCTCTGCCGCCCACTCGCTCGACTCGTCCTTGTCCGATCATATATACCACCCAGTCTCTTCGACAGAGACTCAACGAGTTCCAATACCGTCCATATCGCTCTTGACCCAGCCCATAGAAGAAGCCACGTTTGGGATCCGTACTGAGTCCACAGCTTGCCCTCTCTTCTAGGCCTTGGCTCTAGCCGGGGCTTCGACAAGCTCCTAATATGGATAAGAAGCATGAGGATGTACAGATGGTGGCGCAGATAGATAAGACTTCGGTCTTCCAGGAAGGTACCGTGGACATTCTACAAATCGCGAAAAAGTTATTGGGACACCTATTAGTGCTGGGAATACTTTGGATCCATGTATGAAAACTGACTCGGATACCAGCTCGAGTTTTCAATCAGAGCCCAATTTCACCTAGGAGATGTAGAGTGGTATGTTTCTGTAGCTACTCCTCTTGCAATTGCTGTTTGCTGACCACCGAGTGCTAATCGTAGATTCTTACGAAATTGGCCTTGCTTCTTTTCACAGGCGAAAATTGGGCACGCCAGGAGGCTACAACGCTGTTCTTTGGAAGTGCGTTCATGTTCACTCGACGCTGTGTCATTAGGCTCACCCAACGTAGTATCAAAGCTGTTCCAGAATAAGGATGCCTCCCTCCGCCAGATGGTCTACCTCGTCATCAAAGAGCTTGCATCTTCTGCCGACGACGTTATCATGGTGACATCCTCCATAATGAAAGATACATCCGTGGGAAGTGACGTTGTCTATCGACCCAACGCTATACGAGCCCTTTGCCGCGTGATTGATGCCTCCACTGTTCAGGCAATCGAGCGTTTGGTGAAAACTTGCATCGTTGACAAGAACCCCTCGGTCTCCTCCGCCGCTCTGGTCTCGTCATATCACCTACTCCCAGTTGCGAGGGACGTGGTGCGCAGGTGGCAGTCTGAGGCCGCCGAAGCTGCTTCTGGAAGTAAATCTTCAGGAGGCTTCTCACTGGGGTTTGGGGGTAGTTCGCATTCAAACCTACAGGCGTCAACAAACTACATGACGCAGTACCATGCCATTGGCCTGCTTTACCAGATGCGCTCGTCTGATAGGATGTCCTTAGTCAAGATGGTTCAACAATATTCCGCTGCTGGTGTTGTGAAATCGCCAGCCGCCACGGTCTTGCTTGTATGTACCTCGCAAGATGCCAATATCGTTGGTAGCTCTGCTAACCGTCTACAGGTTCGACTGGCTGCTAAGCTCGCTGAAGAAGATCACAACTTACGCAAGGTAACATTTGACATTACTAGTAAACCAATCCTACTCATTAGACTAACGTTAAATGTCACAGCCCATGATGCAACTGCTTGATGGTTGGTTACGCCACAAGTCAGAGATGGTATAGCCTTCTCCCTCTCCCGCTTCTATGCCTTGTAGGTTTCCTAATCTGGTCATAGGTCAACTTCGAAGCCGCGAAGGCCATCTGCGATATGCGCGATGTGACCGAGGGCGAGCTTGTGCAAGCTGTGCACGTCCTCCAGCTTTTCCTAACCTCCCCTCGGTAAGTAATCTAATAGTCTGAAGTCTGAATCATGAGTTGATCCGGTTTCGCAGTGCCGTAACCAAATTTGCTGCCTTAAGGATATTGTCAACGATGGCATCTTTCAAGCCTGACGCTGTTCGCTCTTGCAATCCAGGTGTGTGATTCGTTCACTATATCTTTTCTTTATAATGGCGAGCAAATCTGATAGGATCTCCAGATATTGAATCACTTATCACGAACTCCAACCGCAGCATCGCAACCTTCGCTATCACAACATTACTCAAAACCGGGAATGAATCATCTGTTGATCGACTCATGAAGCAGATTTCGGGTTTCATGGCAGAAATCACGGACGAGTTCAAAGTCACGATCGTTGAAGCCGTGAGGACCTTGGCACTAAAATTTCCAAATAAGCAGTCCGGCTTTTTGGCATTCCTCAGTGGCATACTACGGGATGAGGGCGGCTATGAATTCAAACGAGCGGTCGTGGAAGCCATCATGGACCTGATCAGATTTGTACCAGATGCGAAGGAGGATGCGCTTGCGACCCTATGCGAGTTCATTGAGGACTGCGAATTTACAAAACTCTCAGTCCGCATTCTTTTCCTACTAGGAAGAGAGGGTCCCTCGACGCCTCATCCGACGAAGTATATCCGATACATCTACAATCGGGTTGTACTGGAGAATGCGATTGTTCGGGCCGCAGCCACTTCTGCATTAGCTAAATTTGGAGTTGGGTGAGTGATTACTTTTGATCCATACATTTCAGATCGTTCTTACTAACTTCTCTCAGCCAAAAAGATCCCGAAATAAAGAAATCTGTGCATGTCCTTCTCACTCGTTGTTTGGATGACGTCGACGACGAAGTGCGAGACCGGGCAGCACTAAACCTCAGACTCATGGATCAAGATGATGAATTAGCCGTTCAATTCATCCGTAATGGTATGTTCAAGGAGCCTCCTTCAAAAAACTCAGTAGCTCATTGCTCCAGACTCAATGTTCTCGTTACCCGTCCTAGAACACCAACTGGCAATGTATGTCAGCTCCGATTCTCGTGACACGTTCGAACAAGCCTTCGACATTTCCAAGGTCCCAACAGTATCGCGGGAACAGGCAGACGCAGAAGACAGGACAAAGAAACTCACTACGGCAACCCCTACCCTCAAAGCACCCAGTACTGGACCGAAACCTCCATCAAAAAGTGGTGCAGATGCCGCTGCTTCTGCCACTGCAGCAGCACAGAAGTATGCTACTCAGCTGCAGCAAATTCCAGAGCTTGCAGCATATGGCGGTGTACTGAAATCCAGTGCTGTGGTAGAGTTAACGGAATCGGAGACGGAGTACGTGGTCACCGCCATAAAGCATCTTTTCAAGGATCATGTCGTTCTACAATACGAAATCAAGAACACGCTTCCAGAGACCGTGCTCCTCGACGTGTCAATAGTTGCTACACCGGAAGACGACGGGGACGTTCAGCTCGAGGAAGAGTTTATCATTCCCGCGCCCAAACTTCTCACCAATGAGCCAGGCACGGTCTACGTGTCCTTCAAACGACTCGAAACAGAGTCACAGTTCGTCGCCACGTCATTTACCAACATGCTCAAGTTCACGAGCAAGGAGATCGACCCGAGTACCGGTGAGCCGGAGGATGGCGAGGGGTATGAGGATGAATACCAAGTCGAGGATTTGGATCTCAATGGCGCGGATTACGTCGTTCCCGCATACGCAGGGAGCTTCGACAACGTGTGGGAACAGGTGGGCGCTGGAGAAGAAGCAACCGAGACCTTGCAGTTAAGCAATACCAAGAGTATAGCTGGTATGTTTGTATCTCACACGAAATGTCCCCATCCCGTCCTGCCCGTTCTTCACCATATCTGTCTTCTTTTCCCCAAGACATACACTGACTGGCGACCATAGATGCCACCGAACAACTCACAAAGACCCTATCTCTCCAGCCACTAGAAGGAACCGATGTTGCATTGTCCACATCCACACATACTCTCAAGCTTTACGGAAAGACTGTTACTGGTGGTAAGGTAGCGGCGAGCGTCAGGATGGCGTTTTCAGCAAAGACTGGTGTGACCATGAAGATTGTTGTCAGGGCAGAAGAGGAGGGAGTTGCGGCGTTGGTCATCGGCAGCGTGGCGTGAGCTCAATGGTTTAATACGGGGATTGCTGAATAGCGCACCAGTTCTTCTCTTATAACTTCCTCGAAAGATCAATCGATACGACATGGAAACTGGAAATGGTACGAACAATATGATACTTGAGAAATGCTGCGTAGAGTGGGTGAGAATGAGTTCTATAACCAGTGAAGGCGTCCCAGATGCTGTTTCATAGCTACTTTCTGACTGACCTGAAGGATGGCAAATGGCTTTGATGCGCTTCCCAGAGTCCAAATCGGCTTTGTAGATTGGTGGTAAAGAAGATGGTAGGTGTAGACCCACCCGTGTCTTGCTATGTCCAAAGCCGGCTGGGTAGCTGGTCATGCAGGGAAGACAAGCACATGGACCCCCTGATCTGTGGAGAATGCACGGCATGCTAGTCATCCGTAAAAACCTCCGCAGACACGTGGGAAAAGGTTGATTGTATACCGTAATTTTCAGAAGAGTCTTGGGCGCACCGTGAGGAGATCTATTGGATTCTAGCATACGAAGATAATGCGGTGGCGTGATGATACTATGAGACGGAATGAAAGTTCGACCGTTCGTCAGTCGGTTATGAATAGGGCTGCACAACCCGTATCAAGTTTTACGCCTTTTGGACGTTCAGCGAGTTGCATTTGTATTTTCAGACCGATGGACAATCTCGGGAAGCACGGTAGCTTTCTTATGGCAACGAATCAAGTGGTTCTACGGACAATCCCTTATCACTCAGAACGAAGCCTTGCGGGCCAGCTCCCGCTTCTGCTGCTTGAGAATGTCTCGCTTCAGGGATAGGCGAGGGCTCCTATGTGGATTCAACGCGGTCACAGTCCTTTTGCTCCCCTTTATGGGGCATCACCATACTACAAGTTCACACCATTAGTTTCATGCGGCATCGGGCCTTGAACCTTGCGGGTTTTTGGCTTTCAATCCAGGAAGTGGAACCCAAATAATTTCCTCCTAATGTTAAAAATTAATCTTGCACATCCCCACTTGATGGGTGGCTAGCGCACAGCTACCAGTGCGACTAAACAGTCCAAAAGACAAAGAAAAGGTCAAGGAATGAAGCTCATGAAATGGTTGCAGAACATGAGATTGAGATCTTACTAGAAAGCGGGTGCGTGTTAAGCAGCCACGCTGCATGGTAGGCAAAACGGGCAGGCTTCCAGAACCACGCACAAGCTAGAGGGGCCATTTCGATTATGCATGCAAACACCATTTAGAGACGCATAACACAAGTACTATTGCCGGACGCGCTATTACCAAGAGACAAGTTCGGTGCGGGAAGGGGAGGGTTGGCGATGCATTTGCTAGCACCAGAATGGAAAGCTCCTCCTTGCGACATGAAAGGAAACTTCTCTTTCCGAGATGGTGGATTCCAGAATAGAGCTTTTAGAATAGAAATTACAAGTCTATCTTTGGAATACGAAAGTAAAATTGAGGCTCTTGACTGTGACGGTGAGGTGCGAATAGCGTTTCTTGGAAGGCCCGCTGTCACGGGAGCGTCCAGTGCTCCGGCCAACGGGAATCTGCTTAGCTGACGCGACCGACTCTCCCCCGTCTCACAATCTCTCCCCGGCAGATTTCAGACCGCCTGAGTGGCTACAAATAGATTTATCAACTACTCGTTTCGGACTCGCCTGGTGCCTTGGACCACACACCAAGCTGGCGACACGTGCGTAGAGTGTTGCCTTCTAAGTTCGGGTCGATATGCCTTTGTCGACAGGTACGAGCGGAAATGTTAGGCTAATATGGGTGAGCAGAGAAGCAGCTTCGAACGACAACAGGGTCCACGAAATGTTGGCCCCTCGTCCATGGGGTTGGAGTGGGGGGTTGAGCGGGCCTACACACCGATTGGCATTGCACGTTCCAAACCCAAATTTGAGCTAGAAGGACGAATATTGAGACTGAATGATACGCACGGGAAAGCATTGGCGGTGCGTTGGGATCCAGCCAGAGGTTGACGAGTAAAGTTACGGTTGGAGCTGATCATTGGGCAACACGGGGGGTTTCGTTTCCCGGAATGTATAAGTGCTGACTACGTTCCTTGACAGCCTTCATCTGAGGCATGGCGATCTGAATGAACATGGTCAGGGGAACATCCATCAGTCGCCATTCTCGAGACTTGCGAAGCTGTGATTTGGAATAATGGAGAAGGTTCTATTGATCCCTAATGTCTTTGCCGTTTGAATCGTGAATCCTGATGCATACATTCTTCTCCCACGCAATATTCGGGAGAAACGTACAGCGAAATCGTAGGCTTTAGATCAATTTCGCACAAGTAGGGCTGGTGGTTCTGAGGTTAATTCGGTTTGAAATCTGACTTCGGGAGTAAGGATCTGCTAAGCTGGCATTCCGCATGGCCAGAAACCGCTGGCGATTAGGGACTTTGATAGACTCCGCAGCTATACATACAGTAGTACCCAGCGGAACAGCATGATAATGCTTGGAGCATCTGCCGTCAGCACACGAATCAACCCGACAGGTGGAAATGAGGAGCATTAGACTTCGTCTGGGGTGAAGGGTTGTCTTTCCTGCCTGAACTAAGATACATCCCAGTCTTAACTCAACTGGAAGTGGACCGCGGGGGAAATGATGGCACCGAGACAGGATGCCAGTTGGTTAGGTTTCTTCCTTCTTTTTGGCCGGGGGCGGAAGCTCCAGAATGCCTCGAGATCGTGTAGTCAGAAGGTACGCTGTTGGGGCTGATTCCAAGCGTTATTTTGACCCCAGCGCGATGCTGCACGTACCCTGCTGTCACTGCAGACTGATAGACAGTCAAAGCTTGACAAGAACGTAGAAGAGGGGAGCTTGCAAGCATGCAGCCACCGTATGCACTCGGACACACCGGGTGCATGCGAGTGCATGGTGAATGAGCGGTAGCTCTCCACGCCCTAAGCCCGAGCGTTGGAAAGAGCCCGCTCCAAGGCGTTCGGTCTCTCTCAACATCCACCCCGCCCCGTAGCAAATGCAGCCAGGGTGGCATGGACTCAGAGGTACCGCCTGCACGTCCGCCTCTGTTTTGGCATGGTTGGCGGCGGGAGCGTGGTGAACGTGCACCCTCTGCCACCCAGCTCGGTGGGATATAAGGCCCCAGATCTCAGCTTTTACCATGGCCTCGTATTTTGGACTCCCTACGAAACTATTTCGTCTCTCACCATCTCCACCACTGATCAGACATAACTTCCATCTTCAACTACATGCGGACAACACCATAGCCTATCTTCACATTGATCTAATAAGTAATGGACTACGCCGCCTATTTCAACGCAGGCCCTGCACAGCCATATCAATTTATTGGTCTGCCGCCAACACCAACTTACTCACATTCCGTTGACCATGAGACGATTCGCAGCATCGTAAGTGTAGAAAGTCCGCCCTTGGGTTTCGCCAAGTCGCTGCATCTATCTCACCTCACCACTCTCGAACTGGAACTGAACCTTTCGTTTGCGAATTATAGGAACCTCTTGATGCGTCTTCCTTCCTCCCATCTTCTTACGATACATTTCCCTACTCAGCTGGTCTACCAACGACACATGGCTCGCCGGACGCGATAGCCCAGACCCCAATGCCAGTGGGCAGCTTAGACAGCGGGATCGGAGGCGAGATGGAAGATAGGAGGCAAAGCAGGACGCGAAGCAGCAGCGAGGAAAAAGAGTCGGGATTGACGCCGGCACAAAGTAGGAGGAAGGCACAGAATCGAGCAGCGTGAGTTCTACCCCGAGCCTTGACGATTGTATAGCTCCGAGACTTTGCTGATTCTGTGACAACAGACAGCGTGCCTTCCGCGAACGTAAAGAACGCCATGTGCGAGACCTCGAGGCCAAGCTTTCAGCCCTCGAATCTTCAACCTACAGCCTACAATCCGACAACGAGCGGTTAAAGATGGCGCTACAGCGAGCGAGGACGGAAAACGACATTCTCCGCGCAACAACCGGCCAGCAATCGCCCACCTCATCCAGACCAGTATCAGCGAGCTACCCATCTCCGGGCGCGCATCTACCCAACGAAGGCAGTGGAGGAGAGGAGGACCCGCCGTACAGTGTCAACAGCCTCACGTCAGGGAATGTCATCTCTAACTCCATCACCGATCTCGCACCCTATCCCAGTTCAAATTCTAAATCCTCCCCGAACTCATATGGAAAGGACAATAAGGGAAACAAAGAACATTCTGCTCAACAGACATGGGACCTCATTCAATCTCATCCTTTAGTCAAGCAAGGCCTAGTCGATATCGCAGATGTTTGCGAACGGTTAAGGGGCATGGCAAAGTGTGACGGCCAAGGTCCCGTCTTCGAAGAAAGAGCCGTTTGGAGGGCAGTTGAAGAGAGTAGGAGAGGTGGAGGAGATGAGCTGATTTAGTTCGACCTCACCCTTGCTCTCGCCTGATTATTCGGGCGAAATTGTCGAGTGAAAAATGGGTTAGCACGGAAAAAGAGAGATGGGTTGACCTCGAAGACTTTTATATACCCCATGCATGATTACGAGGCCAACGGGAGAAAGAGGGAAGTTTGGAGGATTGTTTATGTCTGAGCTGGAGTTCAAGCTCTCGTCGGCTCTTGCATATATTTAAAGCCTGCCTTTATCATTTGGTACTCGCGGAATTTGAAGGTTTGCATGGTTTGCTTTATGGAGATGAACCTAATCCATGATGGGTCTTGCTGATTAGGCGAAAGAATAGATAGGTCAAAACGACACCATCAGTATTCGGGATGATTCTCGGAACAACAAAATGTTAGAGCTAGATGGAAAAATAAAACCTCTTAAGCAAAATTTAACCGCGCTACTCTATGCCATCCACATGTCTCCACTCTCCACCGTGGGCAAACCTCCATGTTGCAACCGTCACTAAGCTCTCCATTGACTTGAGCAATCTTCTACGCAGTACAAAACCACAGAGGATACCAAGTCTCGCCCCCACCTCCGACCACATGCCCCTGGTCTGAGATTCTTCACCCTAAACACGTCATTCAGTATACCCCAATATACCAAACCCCGATCCAGAGTTCAGGACTCAGTCCAATGAGATCGGCCAATGAGATCGAAAGGAAAGCTTGGATTCGCTACAATCCCACCAGTGGCCAAGGTCTGCAGACCGACACGGCAGCATGCAGTACATAAATTGCACAGAACAAGTTGTTGTTGCTATCTGGCGTCATGTGGCTTGTTGGGAAGGGAGGCCTTACACTTCAACGCCTCGGCCGGTATGATAGTACGTATGTCCATGCAACTCCCCCGAAATCTGCAGAGTTGCTGGCATATCCTTCAACTGACCAATCCCGAGTGACCTGAAATAAGTGAAGCGGCTGGGTAGGGGTTTATTCCAGCGCGAATCTGCATTGAAGGGTCAAAGGAGCTAGTCTAGCCAAAAGTATGCTAATCTAGGTGAGTTGAGTGTCCTGTACAACATATTCAGTAAGGATCAAAGAACGCACGTGGTATCGAGAGATCCGTAGGCGGGTGGGATATGGAGGCAGAAACGGCCCGAAACATGTTGCACTTATCACGGGTCTGCGCTGCCAAGATTGTATGTATGTGCGCTCGAAGCACGAACATAAGAAGTAACAAGTGAGAGACCAAACAAACATGAATCCTTCTGTCATCGGTGTACGGCCTTCGTGCGAAGAACTGGGTACTGGAAATATGATGATGAGCGTCGACAAAAGCAGGTAAAGTAAGTAAAGCAGACATAGTAAACGAAGAGAAGTCCTCGACGGAAATAAGCACAGGATGGCTAATCATCGAGTGGTCGCTCTAGTATACATGAATTAAGCGAAGAGACACATGTTAATGCCCTTGAGCTGCATGAGCATCAGTAGGTCAAGATACTTTTTGATCGTCCGCCGTTGAGGGCTCGTGGTGAGGGGTCCATTTTGGGGACCAACGTCGGTAAGACGGACCTGCTCCTAGTTGGATTCGTGCACAATATGTGGTCTATCAGTATGTACATTTGATCCTTCGTGCGTGCAATGTACTGCGCTGTGTTGGTGGAGTGGGGTAGCAGAAACAAGAGCTTGTGGTGCCCGAGCGAAATGCTTTCGGCTCCCTGATCAGTCATTCAAGGGCAAGTGTCAATTACAATGTCATGCCTGTTAAGCATCCTAATACAAATGCTCAGTATACCCCCTAGCCAATGCGTCCAGTCAAATAGCTGGACGTTCAAGGGGGTTGCCGTACGGGAGTCAGTATTGACTCGATAGCAACCGGTCAAGCCAAGTTTCGAGCATGCAAAGCAGACGGGCGAGTCTCGGGTTTGATAGGCTCTCTAGGGTTGCATTTCGACAGCGAGAAGTGGGCCTCTCTCACCGGTTGTCGACGATAGCTTTTGTATTGCCCCGTGGTGCAATTTGCAAACCCGACAACCGCCTAGGATCAGCCATGCGGCATGGATAACTGGGGCCGAGCATCGATGCACGTCGGCCAAACTAGACGGACGAGGGAAGGCATGTCAGCACTGCCAAACTTCTATGAGCTGGATTATCTAAGCGGCGTCGGGCTGAGTTGGCCCATGAGTCATCCAATGTCGTGCAACAGCTCGTGGGATTCAAGCGGGGCATGAAACCCCTGGTAAAGTTATGCTAGCCATTGCCCATCGCTGTCGAAAATGGAGCGCTACTCATCATATCCTATCTGCATCTACGCCAATGGCTTGACGGCATCTCAAATACTCCTCTGCAGCAGGATTCGGTCCATCCTCGCAAGCCATTTTCACCTTCGTCCTTTTGCCTTCATTTCAGTCCACAATCAAACACAACGATAGCAGCCACAGGAGTCCTCGGATGTAGGGCCTCTCCACTCCGATGCACGCCACGAAATGATGTGGTAGCCAGTTGAGCCGTCGTTGAGCGAGCATACCCTGAGAGCTTGATGAA
>AJFK01000279.1:0-27216 GCA_000467715.1 Hysterium pulicare CBS 123377 | reverse complement strand
GCCCCCGCCCGCCACAGACATGAGGATCGGGAAATCAATTTCCGACCCTCAGTCCCAATCACTGTCTTCATCGTCCTTGTTTGCGATGCCCTTCGTACCCTGTCTTATCGCTCCAGATCTGGCCCCCGCTTCCTCGGTCCGTTCGCTCCGTTCTTGCATTCGAGGGTCGCTATGGCGGACAGCACCTACCTCCAAGAGAATCTTTTCAAAATCTAAGACTAGTCAGTGACCATGATTGGAATGGCTTTCCTTAAGAAGTATCTCTGCGTTCTCCCATACACCATGGAAGGTGCATAACTCGCACCGCGCTTAGTGCTATCGAAGGGCTGCACAAATACAATGTAGCGATTCGAGAGGTACCTGAACTTGACATACCTTTTGCCGTCGTTCGCGGGCCCTGTAGCTCTCGCAAGGTCACAAGCTGCCGCCTAATGTCTCCATCTTTATAGATCAGTACAGTCGGAGTGTTCTTGTCAGGATACCCTTCTATGCATAGCTCTGCACGCATTTGGCAGAACTTCACATCTCCAAACCTCTTAGCCAAGTCCCTCCACACCTCAATCAACACTCTTGATTCAACGTTTGTGCCTTGGGATGAAGTCAGGAGCACGAGTACGTATGACTTATTTGATGCCTCGGTAACGTCTCGAGAGTAATCAGGCTTCTGGAGGTGGTACACTTGGTTGTATACCGATGAAGAGTTGATCGTGGCTAGCTCTTCTAAACGCTTCTTCCTGGACATCTGGATTAGTAGGTAACATGCCATCATTTCAGAGTCGCCCACGCACCGATATGTCTCCAAGAAGTCCTCGTCCTCATCCTCCTCCAGTTCTGCTAGTTCATCTAGGTCTTTCCCCTCCAGCCTGTTCTCGTGTGCCAGTCTGCGCGCCTCTTCCAGCGCTTCCTCAATCATGGGTGTGGGGGACGGTGGTTTCTCCGGAATAACGCCATGCTTGCGGAGGATATCATTCCTATAGAAGTAACGCACATTGTTAGCATCGGACTCCATTGCTCGCTTTTGGAGGACTTGAATCACCATTCCGTATCTGCATTTGGGTCGTCAACCGGAACATTCACCGGCATATCCATCTTCAGCTGGTCTTTCTCGAAGCGGAAGAGTGTGTGGAATCTAAGCTGCTGGGAGAAGGAAGAAATACCAAGCTCTTAAGATTTCTTCGTGTCTGGGGTTATTTATTAGGTACCTAATTAGCTGACGACGATTTTTCGATGTTCGCGTTACGAAACGTTTCACACGTCATTGGTGCCTGTCGCCAAGATTTCAGGCACGCTCCCGAACCCCCACCACGACTAAACCTACAAGAATCCTACTGAATCGTTTCCTCTTATTAATAGCACTTGGGGAGTTGTTATCTTAGTCACATATACTCCAATTTCTGCATCGGTAAGCGGCCGCTTCGAACAATCGCACATGATGCGGTGTTAACATTCGTCTTGCCGTCAACACTCTATGCTAGCCCCTCAAGATAAGTTCTATAATATTGGCCAACGAACATGGCAACTTATCTTGATGCTTAGTACCGAGCCCAAGTCATCTCTGTACGCTGATAAGAAAGAAATTGGCGGAGGCAGACAAACTCTGATACCCATGCGTCCGAGTAGGATCCTCTTTAGCCTTGTGAGGGGCCTTGTTTTACTATTTTTCTATATACAGAGGTCAAGCCGTGGCTTTGTCAATTCGTGAATTTCATTACGAGGCACAAGAGAATTCATCCATCCACCATCAGTACATATCCTAGCTTCCATTCCAGTCCGCCTTCACAGGCCTTCCCGAATTAGCAATCATCGTGGTTACAAGCAAGATCACACCATTTATCTCTTTGTTGGGGAGCACGTACCGATTCATTTGAGCAGCGGCGTCATTTTGGTTCGCTGCCTACCTCGCCAGCCCGGATATCAATTTGCCATGCCATGTGTTCAGGGTATCATCAATCTACTCTTGCAAGGCCTCGACGGGCTGGGGATATTCTCGATTCTGTCGCTTGGCAGCTTTGGGGAATCAAGGCGTCAGCCTCGGTATTAACAGAGGAAGGTAAAATCATGTTTATCCCATTGCCAGGGTTTCACGTACCAGTGTCATTTGATCAGTAGCATCGTTGTGGTCCGATGAGAGATAATTGCCGAGTGTCCACTTGAGCTCATTGTAGAAGTCGTTGTTGTCGTCTGCCGGTCCAGGCTCTTGGGTAGAGCTCTGCTCTGATAGTAGGTGATGGTGACATCGAGCGTGTCATCAGTCTGCTCTTGCAAGGCCTCGATGGGCTGAGGTTCTTCTCGGTTCTTCTCGATTCTGTCGCTTGGCGAAGTTACGATTCGGCAGCTTCTTTGATGAATCAAGGCATCAGTTTCAACTTTCGGTATTTCTGGAGAAAGGAAGCCAAATACCGGAGTTTCTTGAATTTAGAATAGTTTGTATGGGCGCTGATCATGTTTGCGGTAGGAAGACGTTGTCAGTGGTGGTGTGGATGTTGAGGAGGATGTGGATGCTGATGTTGATGTGGATGTTAGTTGGATGTTTAGATTTAAGAATCAGGTAATAAACGTGTTCCAAGGTTTCCATGGTGATAGAGTTGCGGCTGCCTTCCTAATTCTAAAATCCCAGCTGGCATCAAACGTCAACAACACCACCATCAACCACAACAAACAGCGCCCATACAACCGATATCGAAACTCGCTGCAAAAGCGGGACTTTGAAGAAACAACTTTGATTCGTTCGGATGCCACGTCTATAAGGTAATTGGCACAGTCCTTACACTCCTCCTTTAATACCGAAGCTGTTGGTTCCAGCAGAGGCTAACCCCTAGTTTTCTAGCCAAGCGACAGAATTAAGTGAATGTCAACCATGACCTTGCAAGAGCAGATTGACGACACGCACGACCAGTACTTCGACTTCAGAAAGAAGGATACGATACCGTAAAGTATTCATTGTTCATTCCCAAATGTCCCACCATCTGACTATTGTAGCCAAACTTCCCAAAGAGGTCTGTACCTCCAGGTGGCGAAATTTCATATTGCTCGGCCTGAAGAGCCTTAGCTTGGTCCCCAGAGGAAGACGGTTTTGCCCTCAAGTTTCATGGTCCAAGGACCGGCCTCCTTGCCAGACCAGTTCCCCAACCAAAAACTCTACCCGAGAGCGTAGGCCGGCAGACGACAACACGCACGACCAGTTCTTTGACTTCAACAACATGCCAACTACCTTCGACGAAGAATCAGCCCAAGAGTGTGGGCCAGCAGACGACAGTACGGGGGAGCGTTGCAGCGAATGAGAGCTTTTCGGATGATGAACTAGATTAGAAGCCAGGGTTTGTGTCAATGGTTGGTGGGTAGATTGATGGATTCTTCTCTGGTGTTTTGTTCTTTTCGTAGCTAATTTCACAAATTGATCACGTATACCATACATCCGTGCTGATATCAAACCAGAATGCGCATTTATCCACTTCCCTGGCCATTAGTGTGTCAATTGAAACTTGACCTAGGCATCTTGCTAGTATTGAAGCTTGGACGATGGGCATCTTCCCTTGCGTTTGCATTCCAAAATGTGCCTGGGTATTGTATATAACTAGGATCTTGATTTTAGAACAGAGAGAAGGCCTGAAAGTGTTTATCTCATCTGGTTCGAACTGTTAACCAAATATGAGGAAGATTCTGCTTAGTAATAAGGGCTATCTTTCGTATCGGTAGGCGCATCGCCGCATATAAATACTCTATAGCTTCCTCAACTTTGGTCAACATTTGATGTAGATGAGACAGATAGAATCGAACTTTTTCTCCATCAAGTCAGGAATCTGATCAGCCGGAATATTTATTACGGGGGAAGACACACCTACGAAGAGGCAGTCAAGTATCGAATTCCCAGCTCTTCTTAAATTTAATAACAACTGCAAAGCGACCACCCTACCGTCAATTCACGATCACGCCCAAATGTAAGTCGCGGAAAAAGTTCGGGATTCATTATCCCCTACGACCTTTCTTACAGAACATCATGGAGACTATCATTGAAGGAATTCCACCTTAGGAAAATGAATCGAAAGGGTGAATCAGAATGAAGTTCGGGTTGACTGTGACAAATGTTGGAGTTGCCGTTCCCTCGCCGCTAGCCTACTTTAGAGAAGCATGGCGCTTAATGCAACCGCATCCTTCATGCTGCAAATGAGAAATTTTACCCCTATCTTGGATTTCTCAAAGATGAATTAAAGAGTTTTTTCGGGTCCTGAATTCCGAGATCTTGAGCTGTAAATTTTACCTCTTTCTTACCTTTTAACCTGGCCGCCTAGCCGCGCATCTCCGTGCTCTTGGTATGCACAATATATGTCAACATTGGTCCAGCTGCGATGGAAAATAAGTAGCAATAAAATTGCATGGCAAACAATTTGATAGCTGAAAAAGCACTCAAAATATCGTCGACTTTAGTATTTTCAAGCTTACCTTTGTGCCCTCCGTTCTCCGAGAACAAGTCCGGAGCATTTGAGCCCAGGCCCCATTCTGACGGCTCAGCAGCTGTGAAATGTCCAAGTAGAACGCTCCTATGGTATGAACTCACCATCTCCCTTTGAAATATCCCATGCGTTGAGTCCCAATAACCTTCCAGTCCTTTTCTGGGCTCCGTGGGGGCGAATCTGGCTGCGTTTGAGTCTCATAAGTGTTTTCCCGAGTCCAATAACCTGAAGTCAGCAACAAATGCCTTCCGAAGCTCAAAACTCACCAAGTCCCGCACACTCCCTTTCTCTCACGCTCTCCTCACCTCACCAAGCTCATCTAGCGCCCATTCTTGCTGCCAATGCCCATTTGCCATTCCAGACTATATTTTAAGAAAATTGCAAAAAAGATTGCAAAAAAAAAAGGTTTGCCTCGAGGCTCGGTCGAACGGGTGATACTATGAAGTCATTAGCCAATGTCCTCAAATGTACCGCAACATCTAACCAGATCAAAGTCTGAGTTAGGCAACTATCTAAGCTATCTAAACTCGTGCACTGCAGATAAACCACTGCGCTGTTGCCATTCCGAGTTGAAAGTAGAGCCCAAATAAATAAAATATATAGGTGATATTCGGTGTGCTTACCTTGAATTGAGAGGACTTGGCGGGGTGGCCTAGGCGGCGAGTGGCCGAGATTCGTCTAAGTCCGACACCGCGGTGTTTTGGTAAGGCTATCACAACATCCCCTCACGCGACCGCGTAGGTCTAGATGTTCATGCAACAACACAGCTAAGGTTTATCTCATGATCGCACTGCAATCATGCCTATCGAGGCTAAAGGGAGGCGTTTGAACGTTGTACACATCCCCTGGGTCACGGCAGCGCATATGATGCAAACACATTGAGCCCCTTGACGTGAAAGCAAGTCGGCAGAGACCGCCCTAGTTTCGAGATCTTGCAATGATGAAGCTCACTCGCAATGTACTTTTGGTGTTGAGAGCTTCGCTGTTGGTCCATCCTACAGTTTGTCTGCCAAAGTGACGGTTCGGGCATGTTGATACCCCTTATGCAATTCTAAGGTTGCATGATTTCTACAGAAGTCGCTCCTTGTCACAGATTTTATGATGAGGTAGCTTCCCCGCGATCTTCCTTGGTGTTGAGGCGCTTGTAAGTGGCTAGTATTGTGGGTTGGAGTGAAAGGTAGTGCAAAAGCATCTCCGTGCCAGCCTTTGCAAAATCTCGTGAAGCAGTAGCTTCTGCACACTGGGCGAAAGGCAATCGTTCGTCTTCATACTGTAGGGCAGGCATGATTCATCTGGCTCTTCGCCTCCTGGCCTCCTACACATTATGGCATGTCTTGCAGCGGTGTGCAGCCCTTCCTAGGAACGCTTCGTCTGCCTGAATTGTCGGAGCGGCAGCATGCCATTGTTTTCCCTAGCCCCTCTAGCTGTCGACGTCATGCCCACCTCGTTGCATACGCCCTCGCTTAGTCACGCGCACACGAAGCTCGCCGCCTTCTGCCTCAAATTGTTTTTCTAGCAACACCAGGACCTCACCACCGCAACGACCTGCACCTCAACAACGTGATGTAGATGCAACCTCTGACATGCGTCAGGAGTATGATCTGATACTCTTGAACTACCGCAAGCACTTTTGGTGGCGGTTCGACGGATGCATAGTCCGGTGAGTGTCCCAGTCTCTGCCAGCTGGCTGACTCTTCGACAGCAAACAACAAGCGACTTGAAGCCCAGCATCACTGCAACAAGCAACAGGACCCTTCCTGCATCAAGACCATCAGGAGATCTAGAGCAGGCTCAGCTTGGACTCATGCAATGGAGCAGACGCTCCAACAAGTACGCGGTTCACCATTTGGCGGTTGGCGGACGCTTCAACAGCCAGGATCTTCTACTGCTGACGGTGACGAAGAGGCCTTCTCGCTCTTGCTCATGCCTTATGCTTGTACATACTGACGATGACTTGCTTCTGGTGAGTCGCTTTGCGCTATCGCCTATACTTGGTCTGAGATTGACAATACATTGGTCGCGGCAGGCAGCTTCCAGGGCGGTTCGGATAACAACGAGGGACACCAACACTTGCCATCGTCGACTGGCATAAAGGTATACTCGGATAGAAACTTCTGCACGCGTGCAAGGTCGTTTCGGCGAAGGCAGGCACGTCACTCCCTCCTCCTACTTGGCTTCCGAGTCGTGCTCACACCGCGCAGGATGAAGTACAAGCTTCTGCAACAAGCAACCCATAGAGGAGTGCAAGCTCTGCGAAGTTACTTGAGATTACTGAGTGTCCTGAATAGCTTAGCCTGATACCTTCTCTTTCATCAGCACGGTAGGTCAGCACCTATTGCCGTTGAGGTCATGTGAGTATGGAATAACCCATCTTGAACTGGGTCCATCACTGACAGGTACGTCAGTCCACCTCTTGATTCAAGCCTAGTGGGCTCGGAACACCGGGGTAATCCAATGGTCATTGTGCCATGCCGCATGGTTGCTACGTTACCCGTAGTCGGCTGGGACACATTCCAGATAGAAGTCAATCGATCGTGGTTTTCAAGGTGAGTCCTCTCCTTAAGCTGAGCTTTGGTGTACTGACATGGAGTACAGATGCGTACTCCTTCCATGACCTGTGATAACCGGCACGATGCCCTTGCCGCCGAACTCGATAATGTCATTGTCGAATTCCTGATTACCTTGTCCCCACATAACTCACAGACCACATACATACTCACACAAATGGGGCGGTAATTGAAAAGTCGTGCTTAGTCTATCGCATCGTACTTGAACAGAGCTGCCCCAGATTGAATCAGCTCGAGGCCATCAGCTCTGGTTCTGCTAGGCACAGCCGAGTAGTCTGAAGCAGCTCTGGTTCTGCATCTAGCACAGCCGAGTGGTCTGAAGTAGCTCTGGTTCTGCATTTGGCAAAGCCGAGAGGGTGGTCTGAAGGATGCTAACGATCTTCGTTCGCGCGTTGTTCGTTCTTGTCCAGTAGCCGTAGTTTATCGGTTCGAGCTTACATTTCCCCCCCGTCCTTGTGCTATGAGTGTCGCCTTGCGTACATAGGTGTCCGGATTTGGTCGTCACTGCTGCGCTAACTCTTTGACCAGGTAGCTACCGGTACTCTCGAGCCTCGCCGTCGCCGATCGATTAGAGATACGTCGTTGTCTCATAGTGGGTGTCTCTGCCGACGATTATTGTGGACCCTGAGCTGATCAACTTCAGGCCCAAGTCGACTTGCGTTTCCACATAGATCTTCAAGTAAGTTCATCCTTTCTCCATCATCAAATCGGACACGGCGATTCATCCAGACTGCTGTCTGTCGGTGATGACCCAAGTCCAAGATGAACGTGCCGCATAATGAGAAGAGCCCGCTGGCCCGAGATTCATGGCCTGGGGGTTACTGATATGTCGGCACATCACTTCGCGAGAAGTGATACTTCTTGAGATTCAATGAAGTAACAAAGCTGACCATACCTAGGTTCCAAGTTGACCTCAACATCAGCAATCGTCGTTTGCTCCTTCGCTTGTTTGCGGACTAGACGCGATCCCGGGGGATGCTTGGTTCTTCGTAGTCGCTCTTCCATGGCAATGAAGAACCAATGCAAAACATTTCTTCGCGAACCGGGAGATTGATATGCGAGTGCAGTGCATGACCTGTCTTCGGACAGTGATTGCTTGTGTCTCCCTCGTCCTTAAAGCCAAGTCCTGTGAGACTCTTCAGGATGCGGAGGCAGGGCGAGTACATCTTTAGACTGACAATAGGTAAACGATACTCATCAAGAAGACAATGCCGCTCTTCGTCTCTCCGCAAGTATTTCTCTCATCCCCTTTGTCGTTTCTCTTCCTTCAAGTTCTTGATGGGTCGATGTATGTGCTCTGCTCGTATGTATGCTTTCCTTCCCTTCTTTTGGTTTATCAAGTTCCAGGACGTGGGGGGCCTCTTTGCCGATTCTCCATGGCACTGAGGCCAATCTCCGGCTTTTGAGCCTATGTCCAATACTATTTTGGCATGCCCTTTTAAACTGAAACCGACACGCGTGAGACTCTTCGCTGTCGGTGAACGGGCTCGCTACATCTCCAATGCGTCATTAGCTCATTGCAGAGTTGCTGACGAGTTGCAGATGACGATGCAGATGCTTTAAGTAATGGCCCTTGGTGGTGCTGGTCTTTTTGCAGGCAAGTCGCCCCTCAATCTCCTTAGTTGTGACATTCGCTAACTCCTCGTTTCTACGGTGGGTTTCCACTGTGCTGTTTGCATTTTGAACTCAATCACTTGAGATTCATCTACAAGCGACTTGACCCTCGCCATTTGGGAAAGTTGGTGAGGTTTACAAGGTGAGTACTCACTCTCCTCCCGGTCTGTGCACTAACATCTTGTATCCTGTTGGACCCAAGGTATCCATGGCTCCATGCGGACTGGTGAATAAATGAAGTCCGAGCATTCTAGCGATGTTCGGGAAGAAGAACGAACGGACTCTGCACTAGCGCACATCCAACCTTCTCAGTGGCATTGGGCCTTGATCGAGTCCTACATTTCCTTAAAACTTTCACCTCTCGCGTCGTGCTCGTGTGCCACTGTTGATCTATGTGTTTTGTTTGGTTCCGTTCCGCTCCGTTCCATTTCGCTCGAGCTTTGATGAAGGTTGATTTCCTTTTCTTTCTTTCCCCGTTGTAATGATCATCTTTGTTTCTGATCCTTCTTGTAGAGTCCACTGCTTTTCTACCCTGTGGTAGATGGACAAGTACTAGACATCTTTGCCATGGTGTCTTGCTTGCTCGCTACATCCTAAGTGGTGTTTGTCTGGCAATGAGAGGGTCAAGGACTTCTCCTGTGACTGAAGCCCCTCGGAAGCATTGCAATGTCAAAGGAACTGAATCTGTCCTTCGCCTGTACGTTGGCGTTCCTGGAACCTCGCAGACTTAGGTCCCGTAGGGTTTCAAGAAGGATAGTGCCCGGATACCAGGATCCTCACCCCTCTTACGATGGGGAGGAAACCTGGGTATTGAGGAATCGATCCCTGCTCTTTTGAGTAGCTGGGTCGTGACCGATATATCGCAGTAAGCTCCGGGTAGATTAAAGCTGTTATCGTCGTCATGCGGGTCTTGTCTCGAGTTCTCTACGGCAAGGATCATCTTCTCGCGGCGAACATTGATCCAATGGACGGTCTCCCTCTCAAGGAATGACGGACCGCCCGACCTTTTGAGGCGCGAGGAATCCGGAGGAGCGCCAGGCTGGTGATTGTATGCTGCTTCGTTTCAATGAAGCAGGGACGTCCCTCTGAAAGCCTGGCGTACATATCTTCAAGGGGGCTAATGTCGATCTCTCACAGCTGTACTTTGGCGTAAGCTAACGAGCTAAGTTTTTCCTTCCCCAGTTTCAAGAGTTGCTGCTAAGGAGACAGTTCAGGAAGTAATGTCATCCACGGTGGGCCAGACATGAATTCACCACGGAGTGGTTTCTGCGAGCCCCCCAGTCGGATAGCTTTTCTATAGCACCGATCGTCTTACCGCTCCGAGAATAACGGGTTCCTGGACCTCCATCATTTGCAGCCAGCTTTGTTGTACAACTTCTGTCTGGCATGGCATCGGCGAGAAACTGGGAGCCTACATCTGATCGTGATGGGCCTTGCAATAGAGTCATAGACCAGAGCTAAGTCATCCCGCCCCCACATTTGAGACATACAACTGAGGAAAGAATTTAGGGAAAATGGTTTGTGCAGAACCATAAGCAGAAAAAGTCATCCTTCTATGAGCGCCATGCCCTAGGTGCTTTGGCTCTCCGTTTGCACCTCAGATCTTAGCGCTCAAAGATTAACTCCAAATGGGGGGAGCATGGCACTTCATAGGAAAGCGGAAATTTGATCGCTTCGCCTAGAGCTGCCTAGCTCTACATCTTTTGTCTTGATGGGAATGCAGAATCTGACTCCTCGCTTTAACAATGGTGTCTTCCTAACGAGAGCAGTGGTCGTTGTTTTGCGGCAGTGGATTGTAGCGGAGCACGGCGATATGGGCCAAGGGCTTATCCCTACGTTTTCTTCCTTCGCTACCGTTGAATGAGCGCTGACAATTCTGATCAGGTATCCATGAGTTCCTCCACGACAAGAAATGAATCGACATCCAGCGTTCGTTCCAGCTGCGAAAACTGCATTTCCCTCAGCAGTTAAGCAATTTTGAATAAGCTTCAACCCCACGACCTTGGTGAGTGATCGTTTCAAATGGCAGGAGGTATTGTTTACTTCGTAGGCAGAAAAGGTTGATCGACCCCAATATCATCCGCTTCAATGGAAGAGCTATATTCGAAGACGTCCGCTACTTCCTTTATGACTTGAAATATGCCACTTATGATAATGGCGAAATGTCTCGATCAAAGGTTTCCGCTTCCGAGTATCCCCTCTTGGGAAATAGAGCGAACAATACCGAAGTCAAACATGTTTGCCAGTATTTACGCTGAGAAGGGGATGCTGCCAGCCCGTGCACTTGAAATAGAGATGGTGTCCTGAGATCTGTGGACATTCGTTTTCGATAAGGCATGCACCCAAATTGACGAAGCGCTAAGGGCGGTCAACCTTACGTTTAGCCCTTGCAGGGTGCCTGCATCACTCAACTGGCCGCGCTATGGGTGCAGGTTCCTTAGGTGGCATACATCTCTATGTGGCCACGGAAATTTGGCATCGGAACGCTGGAGCGTTCGAAGGCCCATGGATGGGCCACTTGCTCGAAGACCAATCTCCAGGAGCATTGATTTCCAACACGTGTGAGGCATGCCAGACAGTTCATGCGTCGATGTTGGTCGCAAAGATGAGGTCTTGATTTATCTTGAGGATGCGTCCACCTATGTGAATG
Source organism: Hysterium pulicare CBS 123377 (assembly GCA_000467715.1). Taxonomy (NCBI): domain Eukaryota; kingdom Fungi; phylum Ascomycota; class Dothideomycetes; order Hysteriales; family Hysteriaceae; genus Hysterium; species Hysterium pulicare. Next base: position 15,934 of record AJFK01000279.1, on the reverse strand, counting down.
CAATTCGTAGCTCCATAAAAATGAAAGCCTCTTTGACTCATCTCAGTGTTCGCACAGATTGGCCTTCAAGAATTCTTCCACTCTTGAATCCAGTGATTTCGTCTCATAAATCGGGAGCTAACCGTTCGACGTATATGTTTGATTTTGATTATGACAATCCGAGAGGCCGCTTCGCTGTTACGATATCTTGTCAATAGGTTCGTTGAAACTTCCCTCCTGCATATTAGATGATTGCCGTTTCAGCGTGAGAAGGATTGAGAAGGTTGACGATGGGTTCACGAGGTGTCGAGAACCAGCTTCTAAGCTTCGGCTTCATTCGCACCTTCGCTTTTCCATCCCAAGTTAGATGTAAATGTATGCCATCGCCCATGAAACGTTCCCCAATCTCTTGCACGCGGCCATGCTCCGGACGGGGCTTGGAAATAGCTTGGAAATGCAAATGCCCACGCTTCTCGGAAACATGATAACAATCAACGCGTGAGTGAAATCGATGCCCTATGTCCGCAAACACATCCGGACAATTCTTGATCATTTTTTAACAGCAAAAATGCGTTATTTTGATGGGTTTGCTTCTTTCAAGTGATGAGATTCTGGCATGTTTCACGGGATGATGTTGAAAAGAAGTTTCAGAGGTCGCACCCCTGACTCGCTCCCCGGCAGATCGGAGACGCGGGGCATCCTTCCCGAACGACGCGAAATTCTCGGACCTCCAGGACCTCATGGAAACATTCTCTACGAAGATATTCATGAGCATGCGGCATATATCATCAATATTGGGCCCAGGTGTCGCATCTGGGAGATATGGCCCTCTTTTTGGGCTTCAAGGCGCATATTAGGTGATTTTCGCTCCACCCAATCAACCGAAGGCGCATATTTAGCTGACGGAGGATGGCGCTCTACAGCTTCAATACTTGCTGCACTCTACGTTGCAGGCAAACATGTGGGATCTCTTGGGCTCTCCTGGGGGTTTAGGCGTTTCTGGAAGGGGTGTTCCATGACTGCGTTCCCGAATAGGCCTCGATTGCCTGCCAGAGCACCAAACAGCCATTTCATGCAGCGTGGTCATTTAGCAGCTCGCATACCCCCATGCAGCTTGAATTGCTTTGGCCGACGTAGGGGGTTTTGCCCTTCTTTCGCATGCATGGTTTTCGTTCTAGCAACCTTAAGCTTTACCCTCCCCATCTCCGCCTCCACGACAGAGACATCCCACTACAAAAGTCGCGTGAAGGCTCCGCTGAGCCATCGGGCTTGGTTTTGTGGCCCATTGTACACATACACCCTTGCCCACTGGGAGGATAGGACATTGGGCTGCCAAGAAGACCTGCTGGTGTTGAAAATCTGCATCGACACCATGCACGGCGTTCATTGGTATTCCTTGAACGGAGCAGATGGAGAGGCGGCATTCAGACATGTCTTTAGCTTTACAGCGACTGTCTCACATATGCCTGCGATGTCTGCGTTGCTGCTTCTGCTTCTCGTGAAGCTCCACCGTCCGCCTCGCGAGCAACACCATGAGGCGAGCTTGCGATCGCTTGCCCGACACAACCTTCCAACCACGACGACAGCGGAAAGGGCGGCTTAGCCAGGGCAATGTACACGAAGGCGATACACACATGCTCTATTGGGGCTTTACTGCCTAGTAGGGAAGGCAGAGTTTCAGCGGCACCTTCCGCAGGGACGATCCAGCCACGACGCCGCGGCGACTTTCGGCGAGCGACCCAGCACGGCGCCAGCGTCAACAACTCCATTGATTGAACTTGCAGTCGATTCGCATGTTACAGATCAATCGGAGACAGTCGGATAACTCGAGGCCTCAATGCAAGAATCGACTGGTTGACTCTGAACGTATCGAGCGGCCCCGCAAACGCCCTCAAACGAGCCACACGATCCATGACCCTCCGACCTCCAACACCGCATTCACAGCCTGAATAGATACCGCGATGGAAAGACTTGGATACTTGACTTGAGCGGGATCATAGCAGACTACAAGGTAGCAGGGAGTTCGCGCGTGGCGGACGAGGGAGACCCATCAGCATCAGGGAGCCTCTACACAACTCAGCCAGACATCCGCTGCTTGAGTCAACCCCGTGTATGCTCAAATGCTTTGTCTTCTCCCTGATCCTCTCAGGTTCAGGTCGCCACAGGGCCTTGGGTACAACGGCGCATGCATCATCCACCGCACAAGGTGTCAAAATTCGGCATTTAGGAGAGTAGGCCTACGCCTATCACCTTCTTGACTGCCAGCCTACGAAGGTGATCAAGACTCTGTACAAGGCTTGAAAGCAAGTTGACATCCTTGAGAATGTTCAGAAAGTATCATATGGAGTAGGTCCTTTCCAGACTTGTACAGCCAAGGGAATTCGGAGTACGATGAGTAACGACATCCGCCATGCACAGCAGCAACAACCACGCGGTTACTACCACAGCCCTCACCACCTTCATGCAGGTAGCGAAGGCTTTACGCATAGCTTTGAAACTGTGGTTTGCTCATCTTGCATGATCGCCAACACCGATGCTTGTTACGCACCATCACTACCAGGCGCGACCCTTGGGATCGGAAGTAGCTGACTCTTGTGGAATATTTGAAGAACCATGAGGGCTGTGTCTGAGTATTGAAAATACTGAAGGCTGGACATGACAACATGTCGTACGTGTAAATACTCTCGTCCTCACTTTCCACAGCTGACGAGCTGCAAGGAAGCCTTGGGCACTCACGCCGGAGAGGATCGTACCGGCGTCTGTGAAGAAGATTCGTTAAAGGTCGCTCATGTATCCACGGATGACATGTCCCAGAATCCTCCGGCTCGATCGTGTGGCGTGAAACTTTCAACAGGCATTGGAACCAAAATTGAAATATTGGACCGATCATCGATGATTACGTTGGCGATCGATGCCATTTCGAGCGATACTTTGCCCACACGAAAGACATGAGTAGGCAGAGCCGCGTATCAGGTCATGCTACGGATATAGACGCGTGAAGTGTTTCGACACCCGAGGGCGTTGGCCCACGCTGCTTTTCCAGCCTCCGGTACTTCTCATCCACACCACGCTGATGGTTGATGTTATGGTCGTTCAACAAGCAGGCCGGAATCTGTATGCCTGGGACGAGTTGCCGCCAGCTGCCACAAGTCTTCCTCGCCACGGATCGCTCCTTTACTTCTCCGAAGCTTGTACACGAATTGACTTTGATCCCGTGAATTTTGGGATACTCTGGTTTTTATCAAATTTCTTTGCATAAGATTCTTCCTGATTTCTTCTCATCGTTATTTCTTTTAGTCATCTCATATTCTCCTCCTTCTCTTTCTTGTTCGTATGCATGAGTCCCTTAAGATACTTTAATACCTCAACGCTGTTCATCTCTTGGTTCTTTGATATTTTCGTCGTCCTGTCCTGATATCTGGTCTCCTGGCTCCTGGCTCCTGGTATCTGGCCTCCTGGTATCTGGCCTCCTGGAATCCGGGTCCTGGAAACCTGCTAGTTAGTTCAAATACTGAGCTTGCTCCTTGAGCAAGCCGTCTCGAGGAGAGAGCCTCTTCTGAAAAGACTATGAAAACACTTTTTGAGAGCGCGTCGACATTGTGGAAGCATGGTCATACTCGGTTCGATAGTGCCGCATCGTTCTCACACAAGACTTGATGAAGCATGCATTGGCAAAAAGAACCCAACAAGCGCTGCAGTGATCGGTTCAATGGATGGTCGACTTTTGAGCCGCAGCAATTGATGCATGGAACGACCTCGAACGATCACTCTGGTACATAACCCAGGGATCATGGATGCCGCGATTAGCCTTCAACCTCTCGATTACCATCTGTAAATCAATCGGTCGATCAATCTTCATTGACGCAGGGCATTTGGTTGACCTTTGAGTTAATCAACAAAATGACATCGTCGTCAACGAGATGACTTTCGAGTTATGCGTGCGTTCTCAGACTGCGAGTCATCTTGTCTTTGCACAGAGATATCGAGATACAGCGATGGCCTCTGCATCGACACTCATGTGAATCGCTCCCACTCAGTATTCAGTATCAACCCCGCAAGATGTGTAAAGCTCTCAATGCTTCGGACATCTGATTTGATGGCTGTCGCTTTGCCCACACAAGATGGGGTCTCATGGCAACCGGCTGTCACATGAACACTGATGGTTGTTGTTATCCTACCTGTTATTGTATTTCTTCGAAGAAATGTGGATGTTGGCAGATTCTGGAGCGCATCGTACGGCCCCTCGCTTTACGATAGCAGGTATGGGTTCCAGCTTCCGCGTCTCGGTTCGGAATGGAAGCACAAGGGCCACAAGATTTTGTCGACGATGTTCTGGATGTCGTTAGCATCTCTTCGACATCGCACAATATCCTGCACCATTCTCGTTGGCAACCTAGGATTGTGAGCGAGAAGTGCCAGAGTGTACCCTTACCTTGCCGGCGTCTGCCACTCAATCATACAACTATGAATGCTACAAATGTGTCCGGGGATTACGAATAAGCTCCAGAGGCTTTCACATCATCGTCCTTGTGGTCTCGCGGCCTGTGACTCGAGGTTTTGTGTATTCGTATCGGCCAAGCTTTTGATACCTCAACCCCGACTCGGCTGCGTGCAAAGGTGGGCTTCTTTCGTTTGGAAGGAATGTTGTCGATTGTCCAGGGTGCCATTCGATTCCGTTGAACCCACTCAGAAGTCCGCAATTCTGTTGATCTGAGGATACCTTGCATGCTGAAATCAGTCAAGATCTTGGTGCCACGCACCGGCTCCGCAATGCGAAGGTATGGTCTTGATCTCCGCGAAGAAAAGGGTATCGAGTGTCGTGAGCGCCATCCTAGTCCATCCAAAGTTCTTCTCGTTTGAGACTTGACCCATTCGGAGGGTCGCTTCTTGTCTTGTCGCGTCCGCAAGATAGCGATGCATGGAGGTTCACCTCACCCACCAACAAGATGAGAGGGTGCTTCAGGGTTGGATGCGACTAACTTGTCGATTCTGCAATCTCACGACGCGACGACGCGTTGAACGTTAGCGTCCTCTCTCAGATTGATTGCCTATGACATCGTCTCTCTGCAGGGGATGTCTAGGCTGGATTGTAGAAGAAGAACTGCTTACCGGCAACATTTACCGTGATCCCCTGGTCGCTGAAGTAGCTTCTCGTGCTCAAGCTTGTGGATTTGGCGTAAAACTCAGGTGCACCCTCCGTGCGATCGTTCACAGTTGGCTGACGTGCTGCCACCCTAATGGCGCCTCCATGCATCAAGGGCCAATAGAAGCTGTCGGAGGAACTGTCGACAGCGCTTTCCCTCCTGGAAATTGCTTGTCCACACTCCTGATGCCGTTGGAGAGGAGTCTAGGTTTCATGGCGTGTGTCGTTGCTGGTCGCTTCACCGAAGCCAGAAGGCGGAAGAGAACTGACTCTACCGGTCACGCAGCCCTTTCGAAGCCCCTTTCTTCGAGCAGCAGACTTCGTGAATGAAGCTACCGCGTGCATTTGCTCAAGATCAAACGCTGGTCAAGCTGTGTACGATCAGATCTGGTTGGTGATGTTGGTTTGATGATGCGATGCGTTGAGGGGGGTGTTCGCAACGTCTGGCTTCAACACCAACTGGTAGACGCCAAGCGGCCTTGACCTCCAAGCCGAAGTGGCCTCAGAGTTCTCTAGCCCTGCGCACAACAGCAGATGCTGCATGTTTGCCAGGGGCCAGGGCAAGTGTGCCATGTATGCAGACTAGCTACGAGAGGCCGTTATAGTTTCGCGATGCCAATACCAACAAACTGGTCTGGCTGATGGGCACAAGGCAAGAGGGGGGCGCAAGCCAGTGACGCGATACCATGAATGAACTTTTCGGTCTCTCCAGGACTACAAGTGTACACCAATGGGCAAAACTGTTGGCTTCAACAAAAACAATGTCACAAATGCATCACAAATGCATGCAATTCACTAAGACTTCCAGGGGTATGCACTCCTAAAAATTCTGCAACCTCCGCAAGCTTTCGCGTACGAAGGCGCGCCTCCAAGTTCATCCAAGTCTACATCATGAACCGCGACATACTTGCATAACACCAAATGCTGTGGAGTTGTAGGATGAGCGGGCGCGTCTCCGTCGACTGGATTCGAGACTTTCCTGCAAGCCATTGAGCCAAGAAGTGATTGCCCTGCTGTAATTCACGTACCCTTGAATTCATCGCAAACGCAAACTGCAATGAGTAGTCTCCATTGCTTCGCCTTGCTACCAGGGTGCCCACCATTGCATGAATTGGTTATGTGCACTGCATGTTCTTTTACAGAAAGGGGAAACACTTCCCCTTTACAAGCCTTGCCAGCCAGTATGCCAGCAATAGCGTGAATTCGGCATTTGTATTCCATGCTGCTATAGAATGTGGGAAACATCTATCTCTGTGCGGAAGACGAATCTGGGTCGCGCGATTCCGTGTCTTGTTAGAGATCCAGAGAACTTGCTTTGGTGCGTCCTTTAGGTCGCTACCAGGCCCTTTATCAAAAGGCTCGATCAAGGACTCGGTTCTTCAACATATGGCCAGCTCCGAGTCTGCAGATGCTAATTCCTTGCGCACACCATGGAAGGTCTAGTCTATGACTACTGAACTATGCCTTGAGAGACAATGCGCCTTGCTGCAGGAGAAAAGCTTCTGATGCCAATTCCTCAACTTTTGGCCTGGTTGTAGACTCTCCAGTAGCTCCTATTGTTCCGGCACATTTCTGATGTGGTTCTTCCCGATAACCTGCTATGTTGTGGACAATTGGGAGCAGAAGCTTAATACCTCCACTGCGCCATAAGTTTGGACCTCTCGTTGAAAAGTTCAGCCGATTACATCTCTTCTGGCTGAGAAATTGGACTTGAAGAAATCGCGATTGATTTCGCTAGCTCCTGTTAGCCTGCTCCCTAAAAAAGATGCCTGCTCCGAAAATGTTTCCCCTGAGGCGAATATCCCCAACTCGACTCCTTGGCGGGGACTCCGAACCGGACTGAGCAGGTCTAAATAAAGTAGGAAATTGCTTCAAATAGAAGCAATGGGCTTCCGAAAACTCTTCCAAAGAAGCTGAACTCCCCAAGAAACATCTAAGGAATTTTTTGGTGCCAGTTCTAGCACGTAACTGCCTATCATCGCCGTAGCAGCATGTTAATGTCGCCATCACTAACAATAAATGCATGAATGCAACGTTTTCCTAGCTTTCGAATTCGCGCAGCTCGCTTATTTTTACACCTGCTATATAATTAATATTATTTTCCAGTTTTTTCGCCTTCGGGCACAATGTAGGTGGTCAAAAGTCTTGTATTTCCTTTACCTACGCAGCACCAATGTAGTAAGAACTCTGAATAAGGGTTTTCTCGCCTATCGACCCTCAGATGGGTTATTTTTTTTATCTATTTTTTCTTTCTAAGGCTCGTGATTCCCGTACTTTGTCATTGAGTACGTGGTCTGGAGGTTTTGTTCCTACCTTCGAGAAGCTTTATTGGCTTCTTTTTGGTGGAGAATTCTCATTGCCAGCTAACTAGCCTTCGGTTTGTCTAACTAAGCCGCTGAAAGTGCGATCTTACTGCTGTTGTAGTCTTAGAATACTCTCTACTACGGAAAGCGCAATCGTCTTCCGTGTAGTGGAGGTTCTCTACTGCTCACTGGCTGGCTGGCATTAAATCAAATCTTAGAATATTTCCCGTCTTCTGTTCTATGTTCCTTTGTTGTGGTGTTACATTCGCAATCCGGGCCCTCTCAAGGTCATTGTTGACATTGTCCCATACACTTTCTTATCCGCGCCCCATTAACCAAGGAGACGTTGCCCATTGTTTTACGATAGTTACAAGTTTCCTTCCGCGCCAGGATCCTTACTCGAATTCTTTCCCTAGTACAATTGCTCAATAAGCCGACGACCGCCTCCCATTGCCCCCTTTCCACTCAAACTAAGATGTAGAGACCCTACTACCAGGATGGCTGCCTGATGCTTGCGAATGCTGGAGCTTTGACCTTAGAAATCTCGCGATAGGTTTTTGATGTTGCACTCGCTTGTTCTTGTTCACCCACATTGCCCCCCGCCTCCCTTAACTTCTTCTGCCTCCGCCTCACTCTTTTCCTCATCCACCTACCCACCAATCACCCTGCGCAGGCTGCAAGCTGCCCGTGCCCTCTGTCGAGGGTAGTGGATTGATGACTTGGCCCTTGTGCACATCAAGTGCAAGAAAGGTACGTCTACTCTGCTGCGAGGCCCGCCGCTCGGTCGGTCGTCGCAGCAACCCTTGGTTCACCCTCACTTCAATTTTGCCCTCTCTACCCTCTTCTACCACCAACACAACTTCTTGTTGTCTACACCGCCGCGCAGCAGCAGATGAAGCCTCCTCGTCATTCTGCTGCGTCCTCGCAGAGTCTCCTGACGGCAGCGGCTCGCGGCAACGCGAGGCTGTTGGATTACGAGCACTGAGGAACACCAAGCTGCTCTGTCAAGCTTGCGAGCAAGTTTTTCACCCTCCCCTGTTGCTTACTCCTTCACTCTCTTACTTCTTCATTCACGACACTGAACTGCACGACACGATACGAGCGGCTGGAAAAGTGTTAACATGATATTACTATCAGAACTGGTCTTATCTCCGTGCATATGTCGTTCCCTTGGGACTGCGGAGCACTTCCGCAACGCCGGTTCATTCCGTGACGCGATTGATCGGTTCAATCAGTTTGCTGGAGAGCACTTGCTGCCGAAGAACCTTGAATTTGCGTTCGTCACCCTCGACTCGTGGGGTCTCCGTGTTCAACTTCCTCGGGAAGCTCGGGTTAAAGCTGTGGTTTTGCCGCCATACCTGCAACATTCGCGAACTTTTGATCTCAGGACCGAATATCAACGCTGGCAAGCGCACCACCTCGAATTTGGGTTCGTCACCCTCGACTCCTGGGTCTTCGTGTTCAACTTCCTCGATAAGCTGGGGATGAAGCTGTGGTTTTGCCGCCATACCTTCAACATTCACGAACATTTGATCTTAGGACCGAATGTCAGCGCTGGCAGGCTTATCACCCAGAGTCCCTGCCCTTTGGATCCAGTGCTCTGGCAAACATTTGTGCTGCTCTTGAGGTTGAACCGGTACAGTCTTCGGCTCTATCAAGTAAAGCATTAGCACCCGCCTCCTGGACGGCAATGGAAAAGGCTGTCACACTAGCTAGAGTTCTGCGAGGCCTCATTCGAAACTCTCCGCCCCCACAAGACCACCCAGACGTGCTCACCAAACCTATGGATGGCAAGTCGAAAGAATGAAGGTAAGACATGTTCCTTCTTGAGCTTTTACCCTTTCGAACCCGTGCTATCCCGTTCTTTATTTCTATACTTGACTTTTCACATCACCGAGTAAAGCTAAATGTTTTTAAGACAAAGTCCTCCTCTCCTAACGAACCCGGGATATCATGGCAGTTCAGCAAAGGAAAACAAGAAAAAGGGCGTCGAGACTGAGGGTCTTGGAAAGGGGGAGGTGAGCTACTAGGCTCTGGGTGATGAGGAAGAGGAGGACCCCCAGCGACGAGTTCGCACCTCTACGCGGTGCTGGGGACTAGTAACCCGCAAGGGTGAAGCGAAGATGAACTCACAACCACAAGGCGATGGGAGCAGCCAAGGTCGGTAATTCCTCCTAGATTACGATCGTGATTAGGACGGTTCACATCCACTTTGCCTTCTCAAAGAAGCTAACGACCCTTTCTAGACGAATGATTTTGCACTGGCGTTGTGGCCAAGCCTCCGATTGCGTCCCACTGGCAGACTTCCCATTGGCAGACTTCCCACTGGCGTCAGATGTCCGACTGGATACAGCCGAGTTAAGATGGAATTGGCTGGTGGTAGTGGAGAACTTTGTTGGTATGTGTTCCATTCTTACCGTCTTTTACTACTTTTGCTGTTGAGTACATACCCCAATCGCCTAAGGCGTCGAGTGCTAGTTTTTGAATTTATGCTAACATTGTTTTCTCACAGACGGCTCAGTATCCCACATCCCGACTCCAATCCCGACAAGCAGCGATCTCGAGTTCCTATTGCCACAACCAAAGCTGTCGGCCTGTCCAGTTGAAGAAAGAGTACAACAGATTTAGCAAATACATGCATGGTGTTTGCGGTTGGGGATGGATTGGGCTTTGGGAAAGGGGCTGAAAGCTCTCGCCCGCTGTCGAAGTTCCCGAGCCCTGACAAAATTTGGCCTTACCGTCGGATTCACGACGCCGGAAGATTATGCTTTGGCCGAGTTCAACGACAACACCTCTACCAACTCTTCTCCAGCGGGTCCGAAATGACGTTAAACTATCCGCGGCGCAGCCATTCCACGAGAAATTTTTTGTTTTGTAAAGATGGTGACTTCGGACCGGAGCAAATACAAAGGAAGACCGCAGATTCATGGACCAGGTCCGACTAAAGACCCTTGAACTAGAGAAGGAGGTGGCAGACATACCCAGTGGGTCCGCAATGACGTTAAACTACGAGTCTGGCTGGTTGAGAGGGAAGCGGGAATTGAGAAGTTATCATCAGAAGCAGTGTGGACGGTGCGGACAAAAAGGGCAGCTATGTAGGAATCCACTCTACTGGATTCCGCGACTTCCTCTTGCGGCCAGAGCTTCTACGAGCTATTAGGGCTGTTTTTTTAAATTTTAATTTTTTTTTCAGGAAGCAAGCCCATGATCCTTTCAAGGTGATAATTAACTTTAAAAGACCAGCAAAGCTCAGTCGAACTATATTAATCGGCGCTAAGGTTCTACGTTGCCGACATTCAATATGAATGTTCTTTCCTCCTGCGGATCAGTAGTTGCACTTGAAGCCTGACGGTTTGAGAGAGGCAGGGTGGCAAAACCCGCGTCGTTTGTTCTTATCAATCCTGCTATCAAGTACGAAGCATCGTAATGCAGCAAATCCTTCCTTCACCAACGCCACTACGCATCAGCCAGCCTCGGGCCCACACCAATGCACTCGCCATCACGGTCTCGCCAACCGGACCTATCTGGTAAGTGTTCAAAACCCACGATGTTTCCTACCAAGGAAACTTTTGAGAAAAGTATCGATTCCTGCCCGTAGCATTTGCCAAAAGTATACTAACACGGACCGCCAAGTTGCAGGAGTTTTTCTGCAGAAGTGCGAAAAGCATGCCGGTAACTGTGGAGACGTATCAAGGTTATCGTGCAGACCTGCCTCATTACCTGTTTAAGAAACTCTCTGCGCAAACCTGTTGAATCCTGCGATGGAGCATTTGCTGAAAGCGGTTCGAGGTGCTGTAAAAGGAAGAAGTTGGCAGTAGAGACTCTTGGATATTGCTGCAGGGTCCCGAGTTGCTTGCTTGCTTGGTAAGAGGAGATATATATTAAGTTTTTTAAGGTTATGACTGCTTTCGGAGTTTGAGATCACCTAATCTCACCATTTAGCAATCCTTGAGAATCAAACACGTTTCAAAGTGAGCAAGAGCATTCTCCCATGTTTTCAGAGACCGTTAATGATATCGCATTGACGCTTGCAATAAGTCTATCCATAAACCTCCTCGGAAGTTGTTGTACTTTACAACGCCACCACAGCGAACGGCGGCAATTTTCTTTACCAAGTACGGCGTACGCAGTCCCGCACCTTACTCAGAACCCACAACCTCGTACCATGATGCATACCCAGTTCCCGCATCGCCAATTCTCCTAATCCGTCCCGCATTTTCCCTTCCTAAATCCTGCACGACCATCCCTCACGACTCGCCAAAAAGCTTAACAATCCTTCACCAAGACAAACACTTCCCACACAAGCAACTTCTCGCCCGGACACAGAGAAAAGTGTCGATTCCTGCACCTAGCATTTTCCAAAAGCGTATAGAAGAGGTAGTGGGCAAAATGATTTTTTATTGACGTTGGTGTTTGGGGCGGGGCGGGTAATTGTGGGGTTCGTGCGTGTAAGACGAGCATTTGCCGTTTTGGGTAGGAGTACGGAGAAGCCGATGTTTGCGAGCGGGCGTGCACGTGCAGGACGGGATGGAATATACAGATGGCTGGATTATGTTGGCGGGGTTGGAGGCTAGAATGGTTTTGGAGAAGCCGTTGAAGGAAAGATAGATAGATAATTGGTAGTATGTAAAGGGCAAGCCGAAATATTGTACAGTAAAAAGAATCCCGATTCCCTCAGCCCACCTGGCCCGCTTTTAAACTCCAAAGGGACGAGGAAGTTGAATCTCTCTCGCCTTGAAACTTACTCATCATCTTCTCAATCTCTACCTCTCCCTCGAATCTCAACAACCTCCTCTTCTCTCTCATATCTCGCCGAATCCCGCCTCTTGTCCCTCCTTCCCCTCCCATCTCCAACCGGCGACCGACCTTCCAAAACCTCAACCACATCCTCTTCAGCCTGTAGTTCTCCAACGCTATGATCCTGCCACACGTGTCTTACAAGTGCTTTGACATCGCCACATATGGTGTCTACGTCACCTGAGCGGCTGCAAATCACGCAACTGTACCCTTGATCGTCGCCTTCGCGGTGGCATTTCACGACGAAGCGGTTTTGGACGTGGAACGAGCGTTCGCCGAATTCGCTGTCCTTGAAGATTTCCCACGAGCGGCCAGGGGTGAGGTGTAAGGAACGCTTACAGTATGGACAGTAAGGTGAGCTATTTGAGGTTATCGTCGATGCGAGCGGTTGCTCTGGATGACGTTGAAGGTCTATAGAGTAGAGGCAGAACAGAGTGTGTGGTTGGTTGTTCTCGCCGTAAGAGGTGGGGCCTGATAACGCGGTCGATTCGGTGTCGGTCCTGTTCATCTTTGGTCGCCCGGATGCTTGGGTCAGAGGTGGCATGGCGGTGGTTGGTGGGGATGGAGGCCAGGAGGAGCGTTTGGAGCGCGCGACGGCGGAGGGCGAAGAGGCTCGTCTGGTCCTCGCAACCGCAGTAGAGGGAGGAGAGGTAGACTCGGATGGCATGGTGATTGGATATGGTGGGGATGGAGGGTAGGCGGAGGGTTTTGGGGTAATTGGGAGGATCCCACGCATGCGCTGATGCTGTGCGGCCAGGGTATCTACGGATACAGTGCCTGCTGCTCGAGAAGCTGAGACAAGAGTCGATAAATGGCGGGATATTGGATCTGAAGATGTTGGGCCATAGAGGAATACTGTTATTAGCGTGGATTGAAGAGCGATTATTTGGGATTGGAGGGCAGTTTGAGTAATGACTGTGGAGGAAGACCAAAATCAGTGTCCAAAGAGATTTCCAAAGGGATATCCAAATGTTTGCGGGATCTCATACCGTCCCCGACCAAAAATTGTTGTCCGATGTCGCGGTATCCATTTTCGAATTCTCGATTCACGGCGGCTTTGTCCATGACGATGGGTTCATCGCCATCGATATCGTCTTCATCATCTGATCGATAGGACCGTCTGGAGCTTGAATGGCCGCCTTTCAGTCGTCTGGCTCTTTCCAAGTCTCTTCTCTCCTTCCTTTTCAGCGTTATATACAAGTCTCTCGTCGAGGTGAAGACATCCAATAACGTGTGTACTAGGGATTCCACCACATTAGCCGGCCCCGGGTTGGGTCTCTGCATACTGTCAGTGCAGTTCGAAGCCCAACATACTCCAGATAACTTCACCATTGAACCCATTTTATCTGCGCCGAGGATATGGTTGTCTCTGTCTTGGCGAAAAAGATCATTGAATTGGATTTACGCCCGAGAAGACCCTGAAACGTTTATGAACTCCCCGAATGGCCTTTCGTAAGCACCGCCGTGCGCCGTCACGCATTTACCCCACGCCGGACCTAGATACATTGCATTTTCATTTTCAACGTGAGCATCCAGTCGCGAGCTTGCACGATTGACCGGTGAGGTAGTTGTACAGCTGGCATGCCCCAATTGGTGCGCCTGCTGCCCCACATATCTGCCTGATTGGAAAAGCTCGCGTGGTGTTGAGCGTTCAAAGCGGTTAAGGCTGCATGGGCCGTCCCGCTTGAATGATGTAATTGCTCTGTCAAGAGAGTGAACGTCGTATGTCTTGCAGATGGTCTTCGATGGTATGGGGTTCGATCGATGGGGATTGGATAAGAGAGGTAGAACTCCGAAGTGTGGAAGAATTCTGCAGGACAGCTGCTCAACTGGGAAACGTGGCGCGGCCGTAAAAGGCATGCGAAAGCGCGGAGTTCTAACAGCGCATAGTCCACAACATCTTTGTGTTGCCTGTCAACTTGTCCTGTCATAATATGTCCTCGGGTATGAACATGGACACTAGACACCTTGGGAATATCTTGATGCTACCATGAATAGAGAAGAACGGCGGTGTGAGTTTGAGACTTGGAAGCGAGGTAGAAAACCCGATCCCTACCTATACAGAGTCCGCTCGGGGCTTTACGCGCATAAATAGAGCCGTTTCACCATTAGGATGCATCTCCGTTGAGCCGAATAGGAACGAAAGTTGGAGAGAGATGGAGAGATGGATGAATGCCCTGAAGTGCTGTCTCATGATGCGATGTGCGCATTTCTGTCGATCGCGCCCGGACTTCGTTCGGGCCGACCATCGCGATTTCAACCTCGCGTCATCTTCCATGAGAACAATAACACATTCATCTCGTACAAGGCGGATAATCAGGCTGTTTGAATTGACTCTATTTACTATGTACGAAAGAAAGTATGCCATTCACATTCTGATCTCCCCCAAGCTCGGGCCTGTCTCTACTGCGTCAACGCAGTCTTCAAATTCATACCCTTGTGAGACCAACATACATTCATAATGGATATCTCAGAACCAACCGGCCTCTAGATTTCTCATCAAGATTTTCATATCTGCCCTGTTTCATGATGCAAATCAATTCTTCGGCTGCAACATAATGGTTTATTCCCCCCTCTTCAAGGTAAATTCGAGCACAACATTCGCCGTATATTGAGCTTGGCCTTTCTCCTTGGCCAATTACTGGCCGATATTGCTGACGTTGTAGGAAGATCTCTAGATACGCCTGGTACCCGGATAACAGCGAGCCATCCGATGTTGGTGAGTATATACTAAAACAGTCAAGCAAAGATCTTCTTCCGACGCGTCCTACACATTCGCTTCTTGTTGTCTGCGTCGAGCATTCAACGCTTCAACCTTGCTAACTTTCTTCTTGTTCTCCTCTGCCAGGGACTGTGCGAATTTGCTTCGACCTCGTATCTGGGGGCCATACCAATAGAAGACGTACACTGGGATAGTAACCAAAACAGCGACCCCGGTCAACAAGAAGGAGGCGTTCTTAGGCTTGAGGTTCTTGTACAGCGGTCTTGTGTAAAGAGCGCACATGCCAGCCAGAAAGTCTCTCATGAAACCATTTCCTCCAGTAGCTGACGCGGCGAACTCTCCATAGGATGCTACCATGTAGTCGATAGTGGCGAAGTAAATGGCATAGTTCGCAATTCCGATCAGAATGGAGAATATTAGCGGTGCGATCCATGGAAGTGGTGGTCCTGTGGAAACGAAGGCAAAGCCGAAGAGTCCGAGTGGTAGCATCGGAACGAGGAATAACAACCACCAAAGACGACTCTCCGGAGACAAAGCATTGCTCCCTTCTCGGTGTCGGATACGAGTATGACTTTTGATCCATGGGAAGAACGAAAAGTAAGAGAGGATGTATCCGAGGAGTAGCGGAATGAGAGACAAACCAAGCTGAAGTTTGCTGAAGCCCCATTGTTCGAAGACATAGCCATATGATTCGAGGAAACTGAAGATCAAGGCATCGCTGAATCCACTGAGAAGAGAGAGGAAGAGAACGATGGGTTCGGTGAGCAACATAATGTAAGGACGAAGCATAACAGTTGTGATCTCTCTCGGGCTAAAACGCTCACTGAAAGTGCGGACTTCGTTTGGTCCATAGACCTCTTGTCCGGCTTTACGACGCCTTTTGGCCTCCTGGTCGATGCGAATTGTGGATCGAGTTTCCGGAACGCAGAAGTAATGGAGGATTTGTACGACTCCGCCGAAGATAAGCTGGATCAAGAAATTCCATCGCCA